>JAAIXI010000229.1:6674902-6735729 GCA_013403645.1 Heliconius nattereri | reverse complement strand
TAAGTGGCGGTTGGCGGTTTTTACTTGGAGCGACTGCCGTCTGACCTCCAAAACCCCTTTGTGGGGAAAAACCGAGGGGAGAGGAAAATAGAAGAGGTAGGATAGGTAAAAGGAGGGAGCTAAGGAAAGGAGGAGAAGGGGGGGGGGAGTTAGGACACCATTCTTACGGACTGGATGAGGATGTAAGAGTGGCGGCTCGAGGATCCGGGGTCGCGTACCCGTATGCCCACAAACAAATATCGGACAGATATTAGTCAGGACATCCTCTGCGTCATGGACCCTACAATCAGAATCTAACCAAATTCTTAATTAACGACCCTTGAATCATCCTTTCCAATAACCGAGAAATACGAAAATAAAAAGCACCAGCTTTCAAATAAATTAGGAATCATGAGAATCAGTTCACCCAGTCCAAAGTTCTGAGGTAACATAAAAAAATACAGTTGAATTAATCCTCCTTCTTTTCTATACAGAAGTTGGTTAAATTTATGAAAGAAGCAAGAGTGAGGGGTAACAGAGGCGGAAATCCTGGAGAAAGGTCATGTAAAAACATCAGGATCCCCCGGAGGGAATGTCTGTGCAATCATCACTTTCAGTATATTTAAAAGATGTTACCAGATGTGTCCATGTTATCAGATTAGGGGAATGGGTATTGTTTTAAATAGAAACATTGTTCAAGCCATCGTGGCGTATTGAGACAGTGCAAAAAAGCACGGCGTTGAGCCACGCCATACAATGAAACATCTCGAATTTGGTATATTTTAATAAGTTATTTTAATTAATCCAATTTATGTACTGTAAAACTTTGTATACAATCAACAAAGATTTTCATTTCAAAACATTGTTTTCATAAAACATAATAGAAATCTGATAACTTTGAAGTTTCAATACCAAAAGTAAAGTTAAGGAACGCGTTATAATTATAAGTCCACGTGCAAACTTATCCACAAGTATTGACATTCAACTAGCGTACTTGTTTGCTAATAAATTACCAAGTTTCTTAGTACCTAACTACGAGAAACTTCTCGAATATCATTAATTCTGATAAAGTTTCAATCGCGGCAATAATCAGCGTGGGCTTGAATATTCATTATTATGTTACATTTTCATATGCTCGTCGTCGAAGTCGTCACTTTTCTGATATGGCAAGGGTTATCAGGGATTACATCTTATGGTGATGCTAGGGTTGTTTCTAAGCATTGTGTTAATGTCAATGAAACCTTTAATCTGAATGGTTTTCTTTTTTTCCGCTTCATGCTGTATCCCGTATGTAGCAGGATAGGCAGTAGTAGATAATTCTGTTCCCCACTTTCCTCCGAATTTTTGAGGTATTGCGTGTTGAGTGACGTAATTCAACGTCGCTGTTTTACCTTAGTATAAAAGCTAAGAAATGATAATATTCATAAATAATAATTTATTTACAACAGTCACACGCTTATGCCTCTGCTTTACGACGGTCTCAATCTAGAGTTTTTGTAAAAAGTTATTTTTCTTACATTTCTATAGCTCCGCTATTGGAGTTGTCGCGAATGGTTCAATTTTCATTAACAAGATGCTGCGATGAGTTTTGCTAATACGCAGTGTCGTTAAAATTAGGCGGTAAGTGGAGAACTGAGTGTCTAACTCTACCTATTCTCTGTTTACCTGCGCGAAAAAGCGTGAAAAACTGTGAAGCTAAAAAAATTCAATGACTCTTATTCAAATCAAAAACACCAACCACACGCAATTTCAAAAAGTCCATATTCAATAATTTTCGAGAATTTTCAATAGATATTCCGATGCCATTCACTAGTTACTCTACTTTAATCAGCGATGGCAGTCACTACGTCATTTACAGTTGTATAACCATTTCAAAAAAAACATGACTTTCCATCGCTTCCTGAAGCCAGGACTATTGAAATTCACTCTTTTGTACGTATCTTTTAAGTACTGTTTTACTTTTACGTGTAATGAAATATACCGTTGGATCCTTGTATGGAGGTTGGAAAAATGTGTGACTCTCATTATTGTTCACTAGTCTTTTTACCTGACTTTCGTTTATATTTGTAATTTTGTATTTGAAATATTATTTCCTTGGTTGCGGAGAAACAAGTATAAAATTTTTGAGTTTTAAAATATTTCGTTTTTTTACCAGATTGAAAAAATGGAAGTAGTTGTTTTCCGCCCTAATTCAAGACATTGCTTCATAAGCAGCGCAACTCATAGCTGCGTTTTGTATCATATATATTCGTATTACAATCACAGACTACTGCCAGATACTGAACGACTGTGCTATAATGGCGCTATCTGTACCTTTACCCAGTTGGTCAAATGGAAATAATTTGTAGGTCATGCTCTCGGAAGCTCTTACTTAAGCCTTCCCGATTTTTCTATATTTTTTATTGTTACTGCGCTCCTATTGGTTCTGTCGTGACTATCCAACAAATAAATATTTTTTCAAATCGGGTCAATAGTTCCCTAGTTTAGCGTGTTCAACCAAACAAACTTTGACTTTATAATATTAGTACTACCTACCTACCTTATTAAAATTAAATAATAAACGTACAAACAACACTATAAAATAATTTTATATATACGTATTAATCAATATACACTTGATATTTCAAAGGCATGAGACGTCATTAGTGGTTCGACTCTCCAATTAACGTTATCAATGATCCCGAACTCCTGTTTAATATTGTTTTTTATCTCATTCCGCATTTATTGTACCTATCTTCTTAATTATAAAATTTATAATTGAAGGAGAAAAATAAAATAATAATTTAATTGAAATATATATTAATACTTGTAATATTTTTTGTTTATCAAAAATACGATTCTATATCATTAAGTGAAAATTGGAGTCATTTGCTTAAAAGATACAGTATATCTTAATATTTCTGTAGATAGCTTCATCTCTAGTGGGCTAACAAGAGAGAACGTAGAGTCAAGCTTGCCTTGTTACCAGATACCAGTTAAACACGTTTTTAACCCTACTGCACCAGGAGATAAGAGATAATCATTTATTATTATCTTTTAAAACAATATTTCAATAGTGTTATAAAAATAAATATGAAACAGTTTCACTTAAAATTTCTTCATTTAACTTTTTCTAAATATACAATTCAACGTTTACTTCATGAATATGATAATCGGAAACGCTTATACGTACAGAGTTCGGTCAGAGAAGTTGGTGCTAAATGTGGCTTAACTTCAACGGCATTGATCCGAAGTTCAGTTATGCTCGGTCATCCCTTACAAAGTTTTCATTTTCTGAACATTCAATTTCAAGTTTATATTATTTGATTAAAATTTTTAATACAAGATTATTAATTTAACGAACTAGATTTAAAAAAAATGCTGGTTAAGCACGATTGCTGCTTTGTCAGACTTCTGTCAGAATTTGATGAGAATATTGGGACTAAAGTTAGATTTTGTCTATTCTCTGTTCTGTTCTTTCTAATATGGCGTTCCGAGCGTGCCAGTTAAGCACAAAATCACTTCGCCAGTGTCACGTTGAATGGAGAACGTCTATTCCCTCAAAAAAAAAACTTAGGTAGGTACATGTAAAATGATAGAAAATTGAAATAAACAAAATGAGATGAATTTAAATACATTATTGTATTTTAATTCTTCTCATATTCATCTCTCGCGATATTATTAATCTCTGGTGACACGAATCTTTAATTAATAAAAAATAAATAAATATGAGAACTTGATGTAATATCACGAGACAATGGTCGAACTATTAAGGATCATTAAAATTTAAGAGGAACGCTGCTATATTACGATTTTTTTTTCTGCTTCACGCCTTATCCTACATATAGCAGGGTAGTCAGGAGAAGCCTACTGTTAAAACCATACGTTCCTCACTTTTCTAACTTTTCAGATATTGAATGATGAATAGCGAAACTAACATCGCGCTTTGCATTGTAACCAGATCTAGGAAACAAAAATAATAAGTCATCCCTCCCAGAGTGGGCTTCGAACCTACATCAAAATCCACAGCAAAGTTATAGTCAGACTTTGTGCCGCTATGCCACGACAGGCTTCAAATATAATATAATATACGTAAAACATATACGAATGAAGATTCCAATTTGCTGAAATTTTATTCGCATAATGCCCTAAAATTAGTTCGCAGAGCGCCAACGCCCGTAATTTCGCAACTCAATAAAGGACAATTTGTGACGTCACGAGCAGACATTTTGTGTACGCCGTGTAACACAAGATGGAGGTGACAGCTATTTTGGAGGGAAAATAAATCTTATATTACGTGTAGATTTTTCTTTTATCTCAATATATTTACAGGTTTAACATTTTAATGGGAAATTTTATTTTGAAGATATTAAATTTTAAATTCAATATTTACGGAGACACAACTTATGCTTTCATGGGTATGATATTCTTTCTTTACACTAGATAATATTCTAAAATATAAATGTATTCTTTAAATACCATTAAAAATCTTATTAAGAAAAAAAATATTTAAATATTACGTTTTATTTATTTTTATTATTTAGTTTTTATATTGGCTGGCAGGCAGAGGGATGTAAAACTGGGGGTATGGAGTAACACACAGAATCTCTTCTAAAAAGATAAGAAATAACATATCCAAAATTAGGGCTCCCCGATTTATTGTCTGGTTGGATTCCACACATAATTATTTCTGACCGCTGCAATATGCTCAATGAAAACTAATGTATACGATATTAGATCATACAATCATATGTTTAAGCATCATTATAGGTCGGCTGTGTTTATAGCGTTTCAACCTTTAACTGCGGTGGCCGTAGACCCAGTTGTCATTTAAAATAGTAAAGGATTTTCTGGATTTAATATTCGGAGTTATATAGTATTATTTTTTTATTATTTAGTTATTATATTTAGTTATTTAGGTATTTAGTTATATTAATAAACACCCATATATAGATTTTATTAAGTTATAGAACATTTTTTTTATATAGGTTCATGATTAATGAACGAGAACAAAATTTCGGAAATGATGAAACTTTTTTAACTTCACCCTGTATCCCGTATATACCAGGGTAAGCCGAGGGAACCTAGTTATAAAATTTATTGCGTTCCTTACTTTCCGCCGCTTTTCCTATTTTGCAAACATTACTTGTTTCGTGGAATAACTTAACTTCTTTTGTTAAAAGTTCAGGAAAATTATAATAACTCATGCCACGAGTGAGAATCGAATTCACAACCGTCTTATAGTCAAGCGTTGTGCCGTTACGGCACGAATAGACGTATCAAATATATAAAAAAAACCAATAAATTTTAATAAAAAACAATAAATTTAAATAAAAAACATTACCGAACTCCGAAAACGGATAGGTACTATTGTGGGAACAGCTAAATCTGATATGTGTCTATTTGATTTGGCACGGCTTCCAACCAAATATTTTATACTTTAGCCGTTTGTAAGCTTATATATATAGTTTAAAGAGCTTTCATTTAGCATTATCTAATACAAATAGATACATAAATACCTACAGTGTAAAAGGAATGGTATTTTACAATTTTGGAAGTTATATTCCGTACTTAGGAAAGAAGAATGTTTTTTTGGAAATTTTTAACGTAGAAGGAATCGAACCCTCAGCTCGTGAAAACCGTCCAAGCGCTCTAACCTTTCAGCCATACGTTCAGAGTACTAGTTATGTCTTTTTTTTTCATATGGAATATTTTCCGCCTCTTCCGCCTTCCCTCTTCCTTCCGCCATCCTCTGTACAGTCCCATTTAGCAGTCATACATATACTTGTTGCAGCATTTTAGCAGTCATACATATACTTGTTTAGAAAACATATAAACTTTTTAAAGACAAGCTTGTTTAGTCCCACCACTCAATACCGAAAGTCTTTTTGGGTTGAAAGTGGAGAACAAAGTATTTTGAATCTAAGCTTTCTCTGCCTTACCTTATGTGGGATAAATACATAAATAATATTTATTAAAAACTAAACGTTATAGTGGCTGTCTTGTCGTAGCGGCACACCTGTAAATGCGTCGGTCCCATCATGGAGAATTTTCTTATTTCCTCGTTTTGATTACAAAGTGTGGCGTTTAATTCTGTCACTCAATACGCAATATCTTCAAAATTGGGCGAAAAATGAGGGACGGAGTGACTTGTGTTTCCCACATCCCATCCAGATTCCGAATAAAGAAAAGGAAATAAATAATAAGTAATTATTTTTTATATAAAATCCACCAAAAACCATGACGAGGTTTCTGAACATGTCACGTCAGAGGGAAACGGCGTGACCGCACAAAATTGGAATAATTAATGCATGCAATGCGAAATTTACTACGAAATGTATATGACATATTTAAATTAATTACCCATTCAGCCTTTTCAATCGCTTTATGTTTACAATTTATTAATTTCGTAAATTTATAGTTGGTATATATGTTTTTAATTTGTATACTTATTGATTATTATTATTCGGTCATACTGAAAAGGAAACAGCTTATTGAAAAGGCGAGATTTATACACTTTTGTTGCATTTTTAATTAATTAACATTTATAACAAGTAATCTTTTAAAGCTCCATAAATATGATAAAAAATAAAAATAACATATGAAGTTGAAACGTAGGTTGATATAATTAGAGAGGGTAAGGGAGTACCAAGTTTCACGCTGTTCCCTATATAGCAAAGTTGACAAAGGGAGCTTAGTGTTAGGCACTAAGTTCCCCAGATAACGACTAATTTTCAGTATGTGTACCTGCGTGTTGACTGGTGGAACTGAGAGGCTGCGTGTTGTTTACCAGAGGGAAGAATAAAAAAAAAACATGTAGCACTCTTGTAACACTCCCCCGAATGAGGATTGAACCCATAACCAACGCGGTTCAGTCAATCGCTGCAACATGGCGATAATTAAAATATTAATTTTGAATTATAAATGTATTAAGTTAGTTAACATTTGATTAAAGTAGAGCCTGCTCTAGCAATGCGGTCGTATTAAGACACGATGTGTCTCGCAACCACTCAACTGAGCTATGAAATTCCATTTTCTACTAGCAAAATGCAAATATTCGAATTTACGTAGATACTTACAATAAAATTAAATATTTATACTATGACCTGTATGAATAATTAGAGATTTATTATTAGTTATATACTGTTTATAGATCGAAGTAGGTAACAATTTTTAAAATACTTTTTGTGTTTACCTTGAGGTATAAGGCAAAACTAAATAGAAAATATGTTTTTTATTTGAGTGTGTGGAGGGAATGGAAGTGTTTTAATTAGTGTTAAGACACTCTGTATCCCATTTTCCGTCAAATATTCGAGAAAGTGCGAGTTGAGTGACAGAACTCTCAGTCTTCTACCACGGTGTACTCGTAATTTAAATAATCATTTCCCGAGTGGGGTTAAGTAAAGCTTAAACTAAATTTAATAATTTTGTTTCTAATTTATAACTGTTTCTTACATAAAACTATTATATATTTTTAATATAAGCATATAATAACCGAATATTCCATACCAAGCAAGTAAATAATTAACTAAATTCAAGTTTCATTGTTCAAGCACAGGCGCACTCATTCCTTCATTTTCATAATTCAATGAGACGGCAGCGTAATGAGGCGGCGTAAGATTTGTGGTAGGGCTGTATAACCTTATAATGAACTGCCTGTAGTACAAACATGTTAATTATTTAGTTTAGTAGGCATAGGGAACCTAGTATTAAGACACTTCGTTCCCCATTGTTAATGTTACTTTTATAAGAAAAAAAATATTTTAAAGCTGTATAATTTGTTGTTTGAACATTCTAATCTCAGGAACTGATAGTACAAATTCAAACTTTATTTTTGTGTTTGATAGTTCATTTGTAGAATAACTTATAGGCTTATAGGCTATATAGGTATATTAGATTGCGTTAATCGTTTCGACAAATAAAATCGTTACGGCAAATAAAATCCAACTATTACTTATTTTAAAACCTTTAATATAAAAAAATAATTTATTTTGAAACTTATTTAATTTTTTTTCTTAGTCTGGTAACAAGATAAAGCCAGGCGTTAAGATCCACCATTCAACACGCGATATCTCGAAAATTATGAGGTGCCTGTGGCAAAAAAGGTATGAAGCTAAAACGTCAGCCTTGTCGCAGTCGAGTAAAGAGGAAATTTACTTACGACTAGGAAACTCATTACATTTTATTTGGTAGATATATTATAACGCTTCAGAACATCTCGTAATCTAACATTTATTACGTGAGATTTATCACGCCACCGCCGGAGGCATATTTTCTTGCATGACGGGAGATCGTCAATTTTTTTATCAGGATAGCAATATGACAGATTTTTTTGTGTAAATAGTTATGGGAAGTACTTACTGATATCAACGTTTTATTATTTTTAGCAAGCAAGGTAGGCAGAGGAGACCTAGCGTACACAATTTTCAAGACTGCAATGAGCATGTCAAGACTTCTGCAACATGTCAATAGCAGAGAATTGATAAAACACTCCGTAAAGTCTCTAAGCCGTCAAGTTTAGTTTCTAGTATGAAAACAAAAAACAACATTTGACCAAAAAACATATATGTTTTCACGAAATAATCCCATAAATAATAAGGTAGGCAGAGGCAACCTGGGAACCTACTATTAAGACGCATCGTTCCCCATTAAAACACTTTCGTTCCCCATTCTCTGCCGAATTTTCGAGCATGCACAATTTTTAACACGTTGAGTGTTGAGTAGCAGAACGCAATACCACACATTTTCTCCTTCTTAGTCTCGCTAGGAAAATGAAAATAATTTAATCTGAATCTACAATCATCACATATAGTCAGATGCTGTCCCACTGTGGCCTAAATAGCGCTGTTCGCCAAATAATTGCGTCAATAAATTATTCCATACATAACAAATATTATTCATTATATCTCTGACAAATACACAATAATGAATATGCGTTAAATAAACGTATTCAAGAAGGAAAAATACATTTTCTGTAGATTCACAGAAATATCGGGGATCGTTCGATCTCAGAAGACAAGCAGACATCTAATCTACATAATGCCAACGTTGGATGAAGGATTTTTCGTATTTGAAGCTAAGCTCTAGATATAATATAAAGCTTTATATTTTTAATAAGAAGGCTTTTGATTTTTACACACTTTAAATGAGATTTGGGCCTGTCGTGGCGCAGTTGCACAGTGTTGTTTTGTGATCGTGGATACGAATTTCACTTCGGGGATTAACATATTTTCATTTTCTAGCTCGCTCGCTGTTAACAAGGGCTAGGGCTCTTAAACACACAATATCTCTAAATTCGGGCGTAAAGTAGGTACTGCCTTAACATTAGGCTCCTAATTAATATTTCATACCTTGCTGTTTGCGGAACACGAATACCCTGCGGTGTAAAACGAATAATAAATTGAAAACGATTGCTTGACATAATGACTGATTGCATGACAGATGAATACTCTCAGTCTATATGTTATCACAGACTAATCAAGACCAAAATATGTGCAATTAATCTGGTTTAAATACTTTCAATCTAAATTTAACATGAAATACGTGTTAGGCATTTAAAAATTCTATCTGGGTACTTTATTTACCTGATTTTATCAGTATATATATATATTTAATTTAAATTTTATTTCCAGCGAAGTTGTTAACAATGCAATAAATTATCATAGCTTTTACTGCACTACAGACATAATCTACGTAAAGACTCCTTTCCCTAATCCCGATAATGGATGAAGATTCCGCGGATCTGAGAGACATTGTAAGCGATCTGTCCAATAATTGTATGGAGAATGTTTTTATTTAAATAACAAATGCTATCATGCCCTTGCGGCGCAGAGGGAATGTTTGACTGGACACGATGCTTGTGAGTTCGATTATTTCTTTATAGCTTTACGCTCTATCTCGCACAAAGCAGGGTAGGCAGAGGAACCTGGGAACCTAGAGTTAAGACAGTTCTCCATTAAGACACTTCCGTTCTCCACTTTCCGCCGAATTCTTGCGGCGTTGTGTGTTGAATGGCAGAACTCAGCGAGAAAATGAATCTATACTTATAATAAATCTGTTGAAAAGTCGTTTCTGTACATTGAAAATATTTAAAAAAAAATTAGCCAGTGTGTTAAAGGATAACTAACAGAATCCATTTCCAGCATTTTTGTCGGTTTGTCTGTTTGTCTGTTTATGTGAACACGTATCACATAAAAAGTACACAACAAAAATAAGCAACTGTTACATATAACTCAGAGACGGTTTTAGTTTTTATTTCATTGTAATCGCTTCACTCTATCAAAAGACATAAGTATTTAAGTTTTTGAGAAGTCCATATTAGAAATAGACACATGTATCTCTATTGTCAACAAATGGTAGGTACTAAAGTATCTTGATAACGCAAAAAACAAACTGTTAAATTAAATATTAATTTCGTCAGGAGGACTTTTAAACATTCTAATACTTTAGTACATCATAAATCCTCGGGCGAAGCCGCAGGCAGTCCGCTTATTTTAAATATTTCATTCCCAGTCTATAAATTAAAATTGATTGAAAATATTTGTGGGTTCAATCCGTTCTTGTGGTAAATTTGATACATTTTCGTTTTTACATTCTGGCTAAACAAAGAAAAAACACAAAAGGACCAACCAACAAATATATGTGAGCAAGAATATTTTCTAACTTCGTGTATACATACGTATAATGCATTTATGCTACTATGATATTTACCCAATTTCTTATAAAACGTCGAACTCATCTACATCAACCTTGCCCTTAAATCTACATCACACTTTAATACGTCCTCATCTGGGAAACAGAACAGTTTTCTAGGTCATTCGTTTCAGCGTAGGCTTTCAAAAGCCTCCCCCTTGTGTACGCTACAGTGAGCCGCAGAAGTCTTATCAATATAGCACTGAATATAGTCTGGGTATAGCTTGAAAGTAGTTCATGTTTAACCAAACTTGTGTAGAAATTCTTAATTTTTTTTGCATTAAATTACTTATATAAAATTTAAATATGAAAATTTATACGAAACGATTATACCACCAAAAACATCCTTTAAAAGACCAGGCAAGTCTCCATGAAGCTGTTGGCTTCTCTATGTCTACTCTTCTAGGTTCCCAGGTTCCCTACTCCGCTATATGTATTGATATGTAATATTTCTGCTAAACTAGTCACTCAATTTGTTCATAAACACTCATCAACTTCTCAAGCCGACAGTACAGTAAGGACAAAGTGGCGTACAAGACGCAATATCATTTTCATACGAAGAAAATTTTATAAGACATCCTTTTATATTCAGCTGCGTTTGATAACAAATTTTGCATACAACCTTTACTCGTGCAGAAGTAAAATGAATTTTCCGTAAAAACATTAAAGTTAAAAATATATTTTTTTATTTGCTGACATAATAGAATCGAAAATATTATACTACTTTTTAATATTTTGTTTTTCACGTTTCATATAGCAAAACAATTGCGTTAAGATACTCGAAATCGAGCCCACAACTTTTATTAGTGTTTAATGCATTGTGATATTTTCTTTAAAATTATAATGTTAGTAGAACACGAAAATAATATAGATAAGTAAATAAATAATTGTGTATCTCCAGCGGGCGAAGCCGCGAGCGGGTCGGTAGTATTTAATATTTTCATTTCTCCGCTTTGACAACAAGACAAAGTCCGAAGTTGAGTTCTGTCAATCAACACGAAATGTTTCAATAGTAAGTAATAGTGTAATATTATCTTTTAAGACTCCTTAAGCTTCCTTCGGTCTTGTAGTCTATATACGATGTTAATCTATGTTTAATTTTTATATATATATATATATATATATATATATATATATGCTATAGCTATGTTTAATGTTTAATTCTTTTTTTGTATTGAATTTATGGAATAAAATCGGAAGTGTTCATATAATACAATTTTAAAAATAGCATGTTCCACTTGAAAAGTAATAGAAAAATGTGGCTTCAGCTGACTCGCAGAAACTGACGTCTATACAATTTCGAAATATATTTTTAGTTAAGAACGTTTTCGTGTTAGATTTTATAATAATACGCTATTGTTTTATGTTCCTGCTATTTGTAGGGAATTATGTGGAAGTCAATGGATTTCCACTCGGGGAAATAAATAATTTTCATCGATCCTCTCTGGTATTTATGCTGATTTGCGGCGTTAAGTTCCTCTCAATTCTACCAACCACCAACTCACTCAACACGCAATATTTTGAAATGTGGGAGGTACATGGGGACGGAGAGTCTTTAACACTAGGTTCCCTCTGCGTACCCGGCTACGCGGTATAATGTATGCCAAAAAAATATATAGAAATAAGTACAAAATAATGTAAGCTACAGCAAGCTTTTGACACCATTTTAAATGTGACGTTGAGTACCGTTCGTTATCACACGAGTTGAGGGTCATATAGTTAGTTGCATGAAATATATACTTCCCAAAAGAAAATAGAAAATTAATTTATATTTTTTTATATTATGAATGTTTTTGATTCGATTATACGATGGATACGAATAATTATTTAGAATTATTTCATTGTATTTGGGTAAAAGTGATTAATTATTTTAGTTAAGTATTTTAGTATCTTTATTGTGCATATAGTAAATAGTAACTTCCATCTTTTGGGATTTTATTTAACTTTCTTTGCCTGAATAATATCTAACCCGAATAAATAGAAAGAGAGAAAAAAAAATGTTTGTTAATGTTTTGGAAAAGAATTCCGCCACCGCTAAGCAATGTCTTGAATACCCCCCGCGCTAAGCCGCTTTGCATTAGGTTCCCTCTGTCTACTCTGCTATATCCGGCATATACACCGTGTAGCTAAAAACAATAATTCATATAATATATATTAGGCGGACGATTCTTGGTTAGCTTACATTCTTATTTAATTAGCTTATTTATTTCAGCCACGTAATTATTACAAAATAAGGATTATCCAATTATTGATAAGATAATAATATGTTTACCGATAAATTTATGATAACAATTTAGTATTATCACAATCTTTATTTGGAATAGACGTGGATTGTGTAAGCAAAATGGCTTCAAAAAAGAAAGAAAAGAGTGTAAGTAAAAATGAAAAGTTAGAAACAGAAGTTAATAAAGAAGTCAAAAAGAAGAGTAGCTTTGTTGTAAGTATAATATGAATTGTTTTATATAGAATAGAAATGTATGTAGATATGTGATATATATGTGTGTTAATGTGAGACCAATATAAAAGTCTACTAGTTAAGTTGTAGGTTCTATTCTGAAACAATGATGATAAAAAAAACATTTTTAGTCTGCTTTTGTGCACGCTTATCTCAGAATCGGCTTAGCTGATTTAAATGCAATTTTCATTATTGTATTCCGCAAGGTTCCTTTTACATTTAGTGTTTGTTTTAATAATCGCTTTATAAATAAAAAGTTATATCAATTTAAAGTATTTTCTTTAAGGAAATTGCAACCTTTTTTTTATTAAATTAGCTGAAACTTTAGATTTCAATGTAAAGACATTGTCTTTAAAGTGATAGTGCCATTAGAATATGAAAATAATTTAAATAATTTAGTAAATTGTTTTTTTTTAATTAATTTATTTAATAATAGTGGTTCAAGCGGATGAAGCCGCGAGCGTGTCGCTAATGTAATATACAGCTCCGAATGCATTCCATACCATATGTTGCATTTGTTATAGAATAACGTATTTTTCATTATTTTTAAACTATATATTTTTTACAGGTGACCCAATTATTATTTTCTGCTCTAGGAATAGTTCTATCAATATCATGTTATTATTTCTATATAAGTTTCTTATATACACCAAGTTTGCCAAACTTCGATATGGACGTTACTTGGGGACCGAACAAGCAAGATACATCTGTGCGCCCTTTTAGAATTACTTTTACTGATTCAGTAAGTTTTTTAAATTTTGAATTATTTTATTAAGACAAGCTCATCGCCGCGGCTTTTATTGGTACCAGAGCGAAATATTCACGAAATATTTCACTCACCCAAGTGAGAATAGAACTTACAACCTTCGTGAGTGCAGACGCAGTATTGCGTCGTCACGACGGCTTCGATAAATAATTTTCTAGATAATTTATTACTTAAGCTTTGTATAGACTGAAAAAAATCTTTTGTTATTTGTAACTCGAATATTATGATTAAAGGTATATTTTTGTAACATCTATTGTTTTAGGCAAGAGAACATTTTCTATTATTATCGTTTTGATTTCGAATATTCTTTGTGTTCAGAAAGACTAAACAGCGAAGTTAGTCCAATTACAAGTTTTCTGATAATTAGTTGAGAAGTTCCTAACAAGGTTTTGATAATATTTAGATATTTTACCAACTTTCGCTACTTGCTTTCGTAGATGTGTGTATAACGTATATTATATCGTTTATGGTGATTGGCAAAGTTTGGTATATTTTGGGTTTTAGTCTGCTGCTTGCTAATAAAAATGTTTTTCTCTATATAGCCACCCATATATCAATCAATATGTTTGAACTCGAGTGGAGAACCACTAGGTTCTCCACGCCAACTCAGTTATATGCGGGATACAGCGTGAAGGAGAAAAAATATATAATTAGTGTATATTAGATGGGAATACCCTGCATACATAATGCAATCGTATCGAAACCTCTTATTTTTATTATCCGGCTGCCATACTGTTAGTTTGAAAACTACTAATTACTAAAGAAATTATTTATCAAAACTTTGGAATTGAAATAATTTTATTAATTTTATTAATCTTTCAGATGCAAGAAAACTTACGGCGTAAGTTCGAAGCGTATCGTCGAGCAACGAGAATTAAAAGTTTAAACGAGTGCTCGGCTTACGGAATGAATGCCGATGTCACAGGCCAAATCTTCGGTGACTGGCAGTTCAGATACAAATATAGTCAAAGGGAAAGATTCTTAAATAAATATAATCATTATAAAACTAACATACAAGGGTTGGATATTCATTATATGAGGGTAGTGCCAGAAAATGTGGAGAATGTACAGGTATGTACAGACTGAAATAAAGGTCATTTTTGTATTTGTTTTTCTTTTCGAATGACGATATGATTTCATTCTCTTGTGCCTAAGCTAAAGACATAAAGACATTAGTACAAGCTAAAAACATAAAGACATTAGTAATGTCTCTTTCAGTCCAACCGGGAAAATTATTAGGTGATTCTACCTAATTAACATAATTTATAAGTTAAAAGATTTATAGTATTGTTTTAAGGCAGAAAGAAACTAGTGTTAAAACTTCGCCACTGCGAATCGAGACTGATGGAATCCAACGCAATTAACACATTTTATATTAAAACTGAAAAAACAATTAAATTCGATAAATATATCCAAAAATAAAATAAGCGTACTTTCAAAGCTTTCTATGATACCTATCTGTTGCAAAAATATATATTTTTAATACAACGTTTATATTAACGGCACGCCAGTTTTCATTAAGGCGTCAATTCTTAGTTAATTTATTAGATTCTGCGATCGATACCTCTACTTTAGATTCAAGCGATGACTATTGTACGTGGGGAATTTTCGAATCACTTACCAACAAATGTATCTTATCTATACTGATATTATAAAGCTGAGGAGGCTTTGGTAGTACGCTTTTAAACTAAGCCAATAGTTCTTAGGAATTATTTTTTTATATTAAAATAACCATTTTGTGTTGGTTAGTTAGTCCCTTTATCGGGGCAGGCTATAATGGGCTATGTACCAATTTGAATGGAGTTACAATTAAAAATATTGCTAAAACAGGAAAGCTTGAGAGTTATGTGTTATGTTGATACTTTTAGTTATTTCCTTTTTATCACATGAGCTAAGACGCACGAGTTTAGACACGCTGTTCCCATTAAGACACTTCCAGTCCCCCGTTACCGCCGAATGCTGGAGTCATTGCGTATTGAGTGGCAGAACTCAACGCCCCGCCTTGCCTCGATACTAGAGCGAAGAAAGAAACATATAAAATATCTTATTTCTTCGATTGGGAATTGAACCCACAATCTGTCACGTTTACAGGTATATATATGCTTTTACCTCTACGCTACGCCACGACAGACCTCTTAATATTATTATTTTGTATTACTCACTATTGAGAAAATGGATGTTTAAGTACAAGTAAAATAAAATAAGACAGCTGGTTAAATAATAAACATCTCTTTCAACTAGTTTGTGTGTGTTACGGCTAATATTGGAAATTTCTAAGTGGATTTTAGGATTTTCACCCCTGGGCGTACGTTTTGTTAACAAATGTAAACAATAATAGAGCTGAGGTTGTGTGAAGATACTCATGTAAGGCAGTTTTACTTTCATAGAACTAGCTTACTACCTGATATCTTACTTGGCAGGAGAGTATCTCTCTTGTCCTTTATTCTTATTTTGTAAGGTGTAGGCGACGTCCATAGGCCTACTCACAGTGCACATGTCCTGGATGACTTTGATCTTTATTAATGCTTGGTTGCTTTGTTTGTACTTAAATATGAGACATGTAATTAAAAAAGATTTAAATATATGTATTTTAAAGTAAAAACATTGGCTTGAGTAGGTTCAAAGCCGCGATCGTCGCGTGGTTACAGTATCAGTTTTACATAAATTATTTTAAACAAATGATTGATTAAATGATTTTTTTATTTGGCAGGTATATCCGCTTCTCCTTTTACACGGATGGCCGTCGACTGTACGAGATTTCTACGATATGATACCTATTCTAACAAATGTAAGGTCCGGCCACAACTTTGTTTTTGAAGTCATCGCGCCTAGCTTACCTGGTTTTGCGTATTCACAAGTAAGTTTTCTTAGATGGTAGGTATAAATAACAATAATATTAAAAAAGAAATACAAACGGACATTGTGTGTGGTACCTGCGCTTGCGCATTCAATCAAGACTGCGTTTTACTCCTACCAGTTAATGGACGTCTTGTCACTAGGTTCTCCCTGTTTTTTTGACATCAGCGTTAAAACACTCTTCTCTCTATCTTTAGCCTAATTTTCGGGACTTAATAGTCCGCTTGGTCTTGTTTCTAAAGGAGCAAGTGGCAATTGTGAGAGTGGCATTATAAAAAGAAATCTTGCCATTTAAAATGACAAAAAGTTTCAAATACATACTATTATTTCAATAAACGTTCATAATACATTCACGTATGCAATAATTATAATAAATCATATACGATACAGCAAATTAACTACCCAATCAATCATGAAATTCTACAGTGAAATACAAAGCCAGTATAACAAATGATTGCAACCATTGCTACTGTAGTGAGTTACGTTGATTTACTATTGTCACTGTAGTTTACGTTCGCATCAGAGAATTATGATCGAGTTAAGCGATTTAAAGTGAGCAGATCTATGCGCTAATGATTTCATAGAGACGGCTATTTATGAGATTATGTTCTGTTCGATGCCGTTTGATTGTTAGATATAGGAATGTAGTGGATAAACTATCTTTCAAACGATACATGCTGACCCGAATATTTATCAGGTTCACGCTGTATCCCGTATATAGAAGAATAGGCAGAGGGAACATAGTGTTAAGACACTCCGGTCCCCATTTCCACCGAATATTCAAGGCATTGCGAATTGAGTGCGGGGACTCAACGCTGGGCTTTTTTCTTTGATGCCAGAGCGAAGAGATGCGGGGTCACAAGGATGTGACTGTTAACGCGACTGGTTGTGGGTTCGATCCCCATTCGAGGAAACAAAATATTTACTTAAATTTTTATTTCTGTTTCTCCGCTCTGGTATCGAGGCAAAAGCGCGGCGTTGAGTTCCGCCACTCAACACGCAGTGGGAAACGGAGTGTGATAATACTATGTTCCCTCTGCCTACCCTGCTGTGTGCGAGATACAGCGTGAAGCTGCTTTTTAAATAAAAATATGCAGTTCCTCGTTTCATTAGAATAAGATACGGCTTACCTCATCCATTTTATAAAATAATATAAAAAATGGTGACGTTACACTACTTATAAATCTAAATAAGAAAATAAATATTTTTTCATAAATAATAACTTTACCTTAGTAGTGGTATATCCCTAAATCTGTATAAAGCCACATATAATATTGATTAATTAGAATTTCGTAATAATATTGTGGTAACTAATATACAATATGTTGACCTAGTTCTGTATAGGTAGTTCCTATCTGGCACACCTGACTCTTACTGCAATGATTAGATATAGGTTCGATTCCCACTTAGGGAAGCTATGCCAGTGTACTTACACAGCAAGAGTGAGAGAAGAGAGGCAGTGGGAGACTTCGATTGACCTTTGGGAACATAATGTCATTGATACTGTTGATCATATAAAAAAAGGAGGACCCCGGGGGCCCTGTAGATAGAGATTGGTGATTATGGACGAAGCTACAGAAGTATATAAAGATCGTATCATTTAGCGCTCCGTTCTCTTCGGACACCTCAACAGGAATGAAGTGTGTAGCTAAAAAAATATTTGTACTTTATCGAAAGCTTTAAAATAACTTAAAATTTAGAAATTAGCAGGGCTTTGTTGGAGTCGATTTTGAGTGGTGAATGTACGAAATAACCTACTCGATTTCATACTAATCAAAATAAATTTATACGTAGGAGTTCTTGAAGCAGAGCCTCTTGTATAACACGACCGACCAATTAAGCTATACGTTTCCCGTGCCAGTCTAAATATCTATAGGGTTAATATACCATGTTAACATTTTGCTAATAGCATAGGATTAGAAAGCCTTATACTCAGATATGTCCTTGACGGATTTTACAAAAAAAGCAGGTTCAAGCATTTTCACGTCTTAAGTAGTGTACGTTTCCCTTTGCCGCCCAACCATCGAGCCATCGCAGGCGGAATTGCGGCAGACAAAGTGCGGCGTTAAGTTCCGCCGCTGAACACGCTGTCTCTAAAATTTAGTTTAAACTTGAGAGTGACATTAGGTTCCTGTCTGTCTACCATGCTATGTGGGGAAGAGCGCGAATGTGTTATACTCTTATTATAATTTAAAACTCTTTGTACCTATATATACCACTAAGAAAATTAGTTTCCTCGTGAAAGATTAGAATAAAAAGTTTATTTAATGTTTGAGTTTATTGAGTTCTATGGTAATCTATTATACTTTTCGCTACAAGTTAATTAATATTTGTATTTGACAGTGATGAATGATAATGGTGCAAAGTATTATAACGTATACAACGCCGTCCCCGGAGAACAAAATGGTAAACGAAAACCATTATATTATTGTTATACGATATTTAAGTTTGTATATATTATATAAAAACTCAATTTTTTTTATATTTTTTCAACTTTAATCTAACAGTTATGATATATTAAAATGATATTCATAGCAAATATTAAAATTATATCTTACTGTACTCCACGTGGTTACAGTACTATTTCGGGGATCTTATACGTAATTTTTAAATAAGTAATGGTAGCGTAAAAAAAATGGTTTCAGAGGAGCGCAGTTATTTTTATTATAAGACTATTGACTTTCGAGTAGGAAAATCTTATAAAATAAAAAAGTTGAGATTTTGCGATTACCACTTTATTCCACGGGGATAACGAGAAGTTTTCGTTTTTCCCTGAGTGTTATGGGTAGTAGCTGGAATTATATTATATTTTTGTCTCAATTACGAAATAGAATCCAGGACTTATTGCACACAAAATTGTGTCAATTATGTGTGTTGATTAATTTTGACATCTTTACTGGAAAAGTTACAAATAATTTGTATTAGTCTGAGAAGCAAGCGTAGTGAACAACTGTCCGCAACCATGCTCGAAAATGAATATACAGGTTAAGGTTGATATAAGGTTGACATTAATTTAAAATATAATATTCTTATATTACAGGCACCGGTAAAACCAGGACTAACTACACATCAAATTGCAATCATCATGAGGAATTTAATGGAGAGGATTGGTCACCAACAATTTTACGTACACGGAGGTGATCTTGGCCATACAATTGGCTCACACATGGCCACCATATTCCCTAACCAAGTTCTAGGTTTTCATACAACTACACCTGTTAATTTATCAAAGTTGGCGCAATTGGCTTTGGTTCTTGGGAGCATCTGCCCATCATTGGTTGCTAATGACCTGGTGGACAAAATATATCCAATTTCGGACAAACTTCAATATTATATTGAGGAGTTGGGGTACTTACATTTGCAAAGCACTAAGCCAGACACGTTGGGTAAATAGACGTTAAATATTTTTTTGGAATTATTTACATATAACATAATTTTATCTCATTTTTTCTGTATCACCTATTATATCCCATATTACTACGCTCCCTCTGCCAACCCTGCTAGGCTGTTGCGGAAAAACTATATAAAAGCTTTGATTGCATCTACTAAAATGATACATATTCCTAACTAACTTAGGTCAATGACACAATTCTTTATATTCTTTTTCAGGTATAGCACTACAAGATTCACCTTTAGGTCTAGCAGTGTACATCATCGAAAAATATCTGTTATTTACAAATCCTGCTCACAAAGAAACTTTTACTGGTAGCTTCAGCCCATTCAATTCCACTGATCTCTTAGACAACGTTCTCTTGTATTGGAGTACTGGCAGTATAACAACATCGCTTAGACTGTACAAGGAGACCGTTTCAAATTATAATATGGAGGAAACTTTGGCTCGGTAAAGTTTGTTATGATAGATCGATTCTGTTGTGATCTTGTTGTTTATCTTGTGTTGGTATATTTTATATATTTTTTGACTATATATATATGGTACATCATAGCTAATATTTAATTCAAAAGTAATAAAGCTGTTATTTTAATATGTTTCTAGCTTTATGCTTATTTTTTATTTCAAGCATACCAACTAAAGTGCCAACATGGGGTATGAGAACTAAACACGATTTGATACACCAGCCCGACTTCATACTGAGATGGAAGTACAGCAATCTATTGGGCATAACGAATCTCGACAGCGGTGGCCATTTCATAGCGTTTGAAAACCCAGAAGAAGTCGCAAAGGACTTGTATAGGGCTGTGAGGAGGTTTTTAAAGAGAAAATAAAATATTAGTGGAATAAAATTATGGAAACTAATTGTTTTTTTTTAATTTTTGTTTTTTACTTACAAAAAAAATATATTATATCTGTTATTTAATCATTTTCCTATAAAAAGAAAGACTCTTAAGTAGTATTTTGAAAAAAGAAAAAATAGTTTTGTTGTATAGTACTGTAGAATATAGTTGTTTGTATGCATGACGTCTTCCGGGTATCCGGGTTAGAAATTAGGCGGTCCTCAATCTTGATGAATTGTATTTACTCATATCCGAAACTATTGGGCGGAGAAGCTGAAACTTCTCATGTAGATTCCATACGGAAGTAACTATAAAGTCTCAAATATATTTCTTGTGTCATAAAATAAAAAAAAAACGTTTTCCGTTTTTCCACCATAAATGGTAAAGCAGAGAGATTTTAGTGAAGACACTCCGTTCCCCACTTTCTGCCCAATTTTCGAGACATTCCTAAATAAAATAAAATTTACATTAATCATAGCGCAATCCCCAATACTCTAAAGCGGAAATTTAACAGTATTACAAAAAATCTAAAAGGAATCGATTTAAAAAAGAAATGCACAAGCGCTACTACGCAGACAGAATCGGCGCAACAAAATTGAGTTAGCTTCCGTTCTGACTTGTATTGGATTATTTTTATCGTATTTAGTATTACATTTTATGAGATATTGTCATTTTGTTTTGTATGTCTGTCTGAGGAATCACTTATATATAAATAAATATAGAAAGATTACTTATCGGTACTTTATCCAAATAAAGCGAAGCATACAACGTTGAGGGAACCCATTTCCTGCCCATCTCGCCCATCTCGCGAGATATTACTGAGAGAGATGTTGACTGGCGAAATTCAACCGAAGTTGGGAAATGTAAAAAAAAGACATTTCCCCAAGTGGGAATTGAATCCTCGGCCATAATTATATGCCATATATAAGAAAAATAATTTCAAGAAACGAAGAAAACTTCTATAACGTAGTCTCAATTTGGATTTTAAAATCGATTTCCAAATAAACAACAAATCGTTGTCAATCGTATCGCGGCGTAAATTCGTTGCCGGCTGGCGTTCGTCTCGTTCACAACCAGACTTAGGAAATAGTTATTTAAATTCATTTACATATTTATTTTCTTTTTTTTTTTAAAGAAGTTTTAAGCTTACGTAAATCAGAACTTATACCCAGGTATATTATAAATATTGCTACAAAATGAATTCTAGTTGCTTATTAGTTTTACGTTAAGATTTCTCCGAGTGGAAATAGAACCTGCGACCGCCACCTTTACAGCTTTATCTTAAATGGTAATATTTATGATGTGCAACTTACGAGTATATGGCCTATGAAAGACAATTTTAATATTTTGTTTTTTAAAAATTCAGTATGAGGAAATTTTGTAAAGCAGTTCACTAAAATGATCAAATTTACCTCCAATTGATTTGGCACATTTTTTTGTGGTCAGTTGACAGAGATAACAAAGAAAAAAATATATATTTTTGAAACTTTATTTTACGCAGAAATAAACATTTAATATTTTTTAACTTTAAATATCTTTTTAAGTTTAATGCCATATATAATATCTTAGTCATATATAATTGTATAAACCGCGTAAAAAAATATCATAGCGGCATTTTAACCGCGCCTTGGAAACCGTTCCAATTTAGACTTATACGGTTTATAAAAAAATATATTTCCTTCCTATGTGTGAAGTAATATTTTTAAATGTTAATAAAACTAGAATCTACCGCCATTCCTTACTTTAAACAACCAAAAGAAATCCACACTTAATCTTATATGCTAAAATTGGGAAGTTTTCCAACGCGGTTCCCTTTTCGCGATATTCTTTTGTCGCCTCATTACGAATCTCAGTCGTGATTAGTTCAGCATCTCCTTCATTTACAATTCAAAGTGGATCTATTACCAAAAACATAATTTTCGATTGACAACCTTATTTTTAGCAGAATAAGGTATATTTTGGAGGGTATAAATTCATAAATTTCAAGAACATGACAGGCTCATTTGGTTGCCAAAACAGTTTACCTGTTCCATGTTCTTGGGTAAGATTAAACTGTGTTTTCTTGATTACTGAGATTACAAACGATATCTTGAGATCGAAAGATGAGTAAATGCCAGGAACTCGTGTATATCTTAGAAATAATTCCAATGCAACTGCAAGGGACAGTTGATGGCTCTTATAGTACAGTGGAACAACATCTGAGTGTAAACGTTATCGTTTAGATTCAATCATGGAAATTATTTTATTTAGGTAAATTATTTTAATTTCGTTGTTCTGGTACAAAGCGCGGCGTTGAGTCGCGCCCCTCAACATGTGATAATTTGAAAATTGGTTTGAAAATAAATATTTCTTCCATGTGGTTAAATAACTCACAGCGTTGATTTTCGCCATCTAAATATAACTCAAATCTTTCAAATTAGCGGGTTGAGCAGAAGTGAGTGATAATAAATTTAGTATAGAGTCTCAAGTACAGACCAATAAGATTTACGTATATAATTATATTAACTCGATGGAATTATTTTGACAATTCCAAATTAAGCAAAATATATTTATCAGTAAATTTTGATATGCGAAATTCATTTACAGGATGGCTTATTATTTTTTTAATAAGTCAAGAAATAACTAAATCTCAAACTTACTAGCTTAAAAATGCAAATGAAAACCGCATAAAAATAATGTCGTAATCTGTCTTGGACAGGCGTTCCTGCTTCTTCATAATTCTAAGGGCACAAACACAAGAAAGACACAGTTCAAAAAGAGATTTTGCTATAAAATCACAAATATGTATCAGTAGTCACACAAAACTTCTTAATAATCTTTTTTTTATCTTCACGCTATTGCAGGATAGGTAGAAGGAACCTGCCATGCTAAGAAACTTTGTTCCCAATTTTCCGCTGATTTCTGGAGGCGAGGCCTGGTTAAGGGGAAAGAGAGGGGGTACACTCAAGATCGTGCTCTGCCTTGTTACCAGAGCAGAGCAGAGATATTGAAATACTCGAATGTTTGTTTGACTTTCACATAAAAACTACTGAACGGATTTAGACGAAACTTACTATACTATCTATTATAACATATACATCAAAATTATACTTTGACCGGTCAATTTCCTTCGTGTGTTTTCCATACAACGTGACATTGGCGATATGAATTCTGCTCAACTGGCACGCTCGAAACGCCGTATATTAAGAATTCAATTCAATTCAATAATACTTTGGCTACAGTTTAGGGAAAGATTTTTTTATAATTTGGTAATAATATAATCATTAGCTTAAGCGAATCCGTGCGTTTTGTGTGGATTGTCAAGGGTAGCTTTGCTGTGAGCAGGATTTTCTTATTACGAAATAATTTACATTTTAATCCGTTATAATTTGTCTCATAGCTGATTTTGCCCTTAGGCCACAACTTTCAAAAAAGAAAGAATTAATTTAGAGCATTGAAATTCTTAAAGCAATCGCGTCTTTTTTAGATATTAAAGATGAGACAGACATTTTGAATATTTTTTTGGATTTACAATTGTAATTGCCTAAGGTGTTATTTTTGTATAAAACAATATAAGCTCTTATTTACTGAGATGTACCTAATTAGGAGATAGGAGAAGACGTGTGTCTGTAAACGATGGTTATGAGTTTTACTTTCACGTCCAATATCTACAATCGAAAGACGTGGCATGAGACTTCACCCACCTAGAGGTAAGAAGCAAGTGTTGAGTTTACGATTTTATTTTAGCTGACTGTATCCATAAATTTGTTGTTTAGCTTTTAGTAGATTTATCTGCGATATAAAACAGCTTAACTTTTTTTTTTTTACTTTTTTATAAATATCAAATGAATCATAATTCTTGTAAAAACGTAACTTTTCTCCTACCTAACCAAATAACATGGAAAAGTTTCGTTATTTAGCATGGCTTATGTCCAAATGGTCGAATAGTAAAACACGGAGTGTCTTGACATTAGACTCTTTCTAATGTTCGAAAGTACTTCTTTAGATAACGTATAAAATTGTGAACACCGGTTCTAATCCCGCTACGTTCAAGTTTTTATACATTTTATATATTTTTCTTCCCCAGGTCTGAAAATGTTAAAATAATATTCATGTAATAAATAACATTTCGGTCATAGTTCAAAATTATGACCGAAAACAAAAAAATCCATTTACATATATTTACAAGGCAGTATATTAAAATTACGCAAAAACGATACATCGATTACTCTCTACTGTTCTCGATACATGATGTAATGCTCCATTCATCCAAAGTAATAACAACTGACCTATTTACTGAAAATTTACAGTTTTACACCTAGGTACAAAGACCATTATCAATGATATTTGTTATTTCTTATAAAATGAGCAGCAATTAAAATGAAATTGTTGAATGAAAATGATGTTAATATTATAAAGAAAAAAATATTTATGTAAAAACTTCAAAGATTCGTTTCGTGTACTTGCTAGAAAAATGTCAACAAAATTCTAGTTCATACTTTATCTACTGTTTCCTTTTAAATATGTTTTTTAGATCTACACTTTTTATCTCGTTTAGGAGGGTAGGCAGAGATAACGTAGTGCCAAGACACATGGTTTTCCGCTCGCCAATCAACACGCAAATGTCTCAATCTCAATTCGAGACATTTGACGGATTGGCGGAGCTCATCACTGCGTTATGTCTAAAATCACTTTCCCAAGTTAAAATCGAAAAGAAAACCATTTTAATTACATTGATGAATAGAATTAATAAAATCATTTCCATCCTTTCTTTTGACAGTGGCTGAAAGAAATAAAAATCGATTTATTAATCAGCTAAATTAGATTATACCACGGGCGTCGTTCGCAGGGTTACCTTAATATCGGTAAGCTTCATTTGCAAAGGTAGCATCTCATTACTTTGTTATTAAGTTCTTCTTTGGATGTTGTAAGAATTTGCATTTTTGTGGTAATTCATTTGGTGGAGGTAACTTTAATGTCAAATCCTAAGAAATATTTTTTTAAATATTTTTTTAGTTTCTCGCCGTATCCAGCTCAGCATAGGTAGAAACAACTAGGGAACTAGTGTTAAGACACTCCGATTCATTAATATGAATCGGAGTGTCACATTCTTTTTTCCACTTTGCCTCTCCTCTCCTCTTTCTCCATTTCCTCTTCTTTTATTTACCTGTAGACTACGATCGAAGTATGTAGGTATGCATATAATAATATATACTCTATATTATATGATTTTTTTACATAACTTTTGCTGTCAGGATTTTTTTTGACATCTGATCTCTTAATGCTTCTTATTTTGCTGAATTAAAATGCGTATTAGTTTTTTTGTTAAAATGCTCTCTAAGATTGATTAATATCAAATTAAATAATTATTAAAAGGGTCCTACATAGAAATTCCTACTAAAAAATCCACACAAGCAGAGTCGCAGCCGACGATTTGTTTTACTAACATAAATAAATATCTCTCTATATAATTGCTTTATATCAAATTACGTATATTATTAAAAGGGTCCTTCATGGAAGTATGTACTTATATTTATATTGAATGCGGATGCAGAGTAGGTTTACCGCAAATCTGGCTTCATGAATAATACGTTGTAATTCGCCTCGCTTAATGACGAGCGCTGTAATTTAGCGAAGTCGCTCCTGTACTCCTGTTAAAGATGCTAGTTTTAATATTAATAGGATATTTTGACATAGATTTGTTGATATTTAGTTTTATAATCTTTTAACTTCACTTGTTTTGTTAAAAATTAATTTATTTTACAACTTTAAGTGATGAGTAGATCGTAGTAGAGGTGGTTTTGGTAGTGGTCCTATGTAAAACTTCACTTAATTAGGTATTGTTTTTGTGAAAAGTAACATTTTGGTATATTGACAAGAAAACACATAAAAAATAATTCTTATGATACTGATATTCCCAGTTATAATATTAAGTCAAATAAATATAGTTATAATTCAATCGTTTCCAAACAGATAATTGCATAATTACAGTAAAATTTACATATTAAAATAAATAATAAATTTATTTCAGTATCCCATACACAGTCAGTACCAAAAAAGCGTTACATCATCCGCATTACATATTCGATAGCGATTAACATTAACGCGAATACTCAAGTATGCAAATTGATTGATAAGCGGAAATTACGTTGTTTAATATACATTCTGTATTTATTTACTTTGGTACAGCAAGTTTATAATTAATATGCGGTCAGTTGGTTTTTGACAAAAGATTTATTGTGGAGGACTGATTATAGGTAATTAATGAAAAAAAAATAAATCGACTAATACCTGTCATTATTAGGAAGGTTTCTTTTTGCATTTTGAGTGGCGGAACTCAACGCTGCGTTTTGGCCGGGCACCAGAGTGAAGAAATCAATAATTAAATATTTCATTTCCTCGTATGGGAATCGAACCTACAATCTGTTGTATTTACAGTGTTACTGACTGACCTCAATCTCCAGAAATGCCTACATACAAATATCTAAAAATAAATTGCTTATTTATAATTTTACTTTTTAGTACACAATAAAATCGTGTTAAACTGAAAATTGAAAAAGAAAAGCATGAAATCTTTTTCATAATGAAAGTTGTGTAGACAGAGGAATGCGAAATTTACAATACTTGAGGTTTATATGGAACAGTTCATGAATAATACATTAGAAATAGGTATTATGAATCAAAAAAAGACAGACGCCGTCATGGCGTAGAGGTACAAGAGTGCGTCAGTAAGGCGACGTTTATGGGTTTTATTATAACTCTGGAATGGAATATTTAATATTTTCATTTATTCGATTTATTGATGACAAGGCAAAGTTGAGGGTTTGTTTGAACACCCAATGCCTCCAGAATTTGGCGGTTAGTGAGGAACGAAATTGTCTTAATGGGAACAGACTATCTTTACATTAGATTCTCTACCTACCTTGCTATGTGCGGGATAAAATTAAAAAAATATATATCATTTTACTTACATAATACATTGTAATTTGCATATCATTTGAAATTACATACATTTATTATGTATCTCATATATCATATTGTACACAATCAACAATATTTGCCTCAATCACAGTAGTAATGTTCCATTATGTATGGGAGCTTACAGAGATGTTTGAGCTTAGACGAGTAATATTTGCTTTGATTATAAAACTAATTTGTTTTATTTATATTACTTATTTTCTTTATAGTATTGTGATACTGAGTGAAAGTAATGATGAGTTTACATCTACCTAGAGATATTTTTTATAGGTATTTTAAAGTATAAGAAATACCTCGATTCACTATTAGTCCCTTTTTTTGTAAAAGCGATTGTAGTGGCTTAAATTCCCACTCGGGGAATGAAATATTTTTTTCAATTCCAACAACTTGTTCGGATTGAAATTGAAAAAAAATATTTTAGTGTTAGATACTTCATTAATCGAGGAAGGCTTTAGGCATTATTATATAGTTATATTACGATCATTATTTGGATGTTACCCTAAGAGTATCTGCCCTGTTACTTTTACAAGTAAAAGGTACGACGGGTTGTAGGTTCAATTCCCATTAGGGAAATGAAATATTTCATAATTTCATTTCCTCATTTTGGTAACAAGGTACAGGTCGGCATTGAGTTCCGCCACTCTACACGCCATGCCTTTAGAATTCAGTGGAAAGCGGGAATAAAAAGGGTAGTAGTGTTTATGGGAATATTTTAACACTACGTACCCTCTGCCTGCCCTGCTATGTTCGGGATACAGCGTGAGCTGAGAAAAATCGTTTTCTTCTTCCATAGTAAATTTTACAGCATTCACACTGAAAATAAACGCTGAAACGAAGTCATATAAAACTAGAAACGTAAAAAGGGCTGAGAAATAAAACGCACGGGACCAATTCAATCCAGATAAAAGGTTTCCAATGCAGATGTCTTTTAGGAACGCGGTAATGTATCGGAAATATCTTACAATTTATTCTATTTCAGTGAAAAATCTTATGAACCACTTTAAAATACAAGGTTGGGTTTCAGTGTTTATTTCGTTTCTTTTCTATGGGACCTGGGGCTTATATTACGTTTTCTAAAAATATTAAGTAAGCTTAAGTGTGGAACAAAGTTTAATATGGAGTGCCTTAAAACTAGGTTCCGGCTGCCTCCCCTGCAACATGCGGGTTACAGCGTGAAGCTGAAAAAGGAAGTGGAGTCCATAATAAAAGTAAAAGTTTGAAACTAATATAAATTCTGATATTAACTCCTTTTTACTATGACTATAAATAACATTTAAGTTGCACTAATTCTGTAACCAGTATCTTGACTTCTCAACAAACTGACTAATTAACGTGGTTCATTCACGAGGCTTGACGCGCGGTGCAATTAGAGTACCCACTCTTGGAACAAGGTGTACAATGTGCCTTTTATATTTCATATCTTTTACTATCATATATTTTTTTAAGGAAACAGTGTTCAGTGATTTTTCTCTCCGTTATTGATTTAAAGTGATATTGTGTTTGGTATGTTAGAATCCAATTTTTTAAAATAAATATAGAATAATTTTTTGATAGGTTCACGCTGTTTTCCACACAAGCAGACTTAATACAGAAAGCCTAGAGTCAGAACCCTCCGTTGTGCAGTTTGCGTTCCAATTCGAGACTTTTTATGATAGAGCTAAACACAGTGGTTTGCTTTACTTGAACAGAAAACTAAATATAAATATTCCTCCAAGTGTAAATCGAGCTCACAATCATCAAATTCTAAGTCAGGCAGAAATGGGAATCACATTTTTTTTCGAAACATATTTCTTATAAATAAGAAACTGATAATATTAACTTATAGTATTTCTGATAATATTAACTGATAGTATGTAAACTGGTAGTATTAACTGATAGTATTTCTCCATTTTCTCACTATATAGTATATACCCATGACCCAGACGCCGATTATCGGCGTTGTACCTATTTAAAATGACAGATTTAGTTTCAGATCAGATCAGATTTAAGTCTACTATTTATAGTAGACGTTGTTACAGTCACTTTTAAATGACACAAGGACTTCTTTTGAAATGGGTACTTCTTCTAAAGCAACCCAGAAATAGGTAAAAATATATTTCATTTATAATATTTATATTTGCTTGTATTTTGGGTGGTACGAGGAAACGGAGCGTTTTAAAACTAAGTTTCAGAAAAGAAAGTATTTGCAACTAGTGCTCCGCTCGCGACTTTACCTGATTGGGCTACACAACAAAATCTGTGTTCTGGCAATTTGTGAAACAAAAGATTTAAACATCTGTGCAATATTAGTTCTATCTATAATATATTGATATAAAGAATACAGATTTTGGTTGGTACCTTAACGGATTTTTAGGACATTAAAGACATATAGCTTTTACCATACAAATAGTAGATAGGTATAGAAAAAATTACGCAAAATTTTTATATTAAAGTCGACTTTCATTAACTTCTGCATAATATATTAACTTAAAAAGCATAATAGGTTCAATTTTGTGCCTAAACGCGCCCCATCCAATATATTTCACTATGAAGGAAAACCCGTGGCTTTATTACGGGGGTATACTATAATACCGACATGACGTCGAAATATTAAAAACGGAGATACTGATGAAAAAAAACCATCCTTCAAATCGCTGTAGGTTAAATTAAATTAGGTTTAATAAATATTAACGATTAAATCAGCTTCACGCTGTATCCCGCACACAGAAGAGTAGGCAGAGGAAACGTAGTGTTAAGATACTCCGTTCCCCACTTTCCACCGAATTCTGGAGGCGTTGCGTAGATAAAGATTACCATATGCTGAGTGACATTAATTGCAAACCGTACTTTTTTGTAATTAATCGTAACGTTTACGCTGTATCCAACATATAGCAGGGTAGAAAGAGTGAACATAGTGTTAAGACACTCCTTTCCCCACTTGTGCCCCAACGCCACAACGGCCCCTATATATTTACTTAAGCATGACGTTTCCAGGTTCCCTCTGTCTACCTCGCTCTGTGTGGGCCGTATATTTAAAACTATTATAATGAAAAAGGTTTAACAACTTTTATATTAGAAATTATGATAAATATTTTGAAAATTCCAAACTCCAAAAATATTACTCAGTCCGCAGTACTTTATACTAAATGAAATTGAACAAATATTTTGTTAGTAAACGTGGCCCGCAGCTAGGTTTAACTTAAGAGATTATCTAGCGAGACGTCCTTTTATGAAACCGACGAGGTGAGGTGGACTTTTTTTTATATTTGATATTTAAATATTTTATTAAAACTAGCGACTCACGTGCGTTTTCACCCGTTTAAAACTTATACTTATTATATTATAGCTAAATATTACCAAATCTTTTCATAAATTGTATTCTGTGTATTATTATCTATATATATATATATATATATATATATATATTATCTATATATATATAGATAATAATATATATATATATAAAAGGTCACTCACTCATCATGAAATCTCAGAAACTACTTGTGCTAGGAATCTCAAATTTTGCATAGGAGTTATTGAGGGGCTAGTGATATATAAACACGCATGCAGCAGGGGAAGCAGAGAGAACCTAGTGTTAAGACACTCCGTTCCCCACTTTCTGCCGAATATTGGAAGCATTGCGTGTTGAGTGGCGGAACTCAACGTCGCTCTTTGCCTCGACATCAGAGCGAAGAAATGGAAATATAAATTTAAATAATCATTTCATTTCCTCGAGAGGGGATCGAACCCTCAACCCTGCTTACAGTCACACATTTGCACCTTTATGCGACGATTAGCATATAATTTGATTTAGAAAACATGAATATAAGACATAAGTGAAAAATAAAAGAACATTTCACTTATGAACAAATCTAGTATTACAGAAAGACGTGCCTGGAGTGACAATAGGGTTACAAATACTATAAGAAATATCGTAAGAAGATTCTGGCTTATAATAAAATAGTCGCAAGTAAAACAAAATCGTTTTAGTATGAGGAAATATATGAGATTCATGTATTTTTTTATTTGTTTAATATATTTTTCCCCATGTTAAAAAAAGTGTGGCGTTAATTTATGCAAAACAAGTTTTTAGCTTCGCGAAATGTAAGAAGGGTAGGCAGAGGAAATCTAGTTTTAAAATACTCCTTCCGTTTCCCGTCCACTTTTCAGAACATTGCATCGGTCTTAACATTTGCCTTGAAGCGCGGAAATACGTCGTTGTTGCACCAAATGAGCGCTTAAAGACTGTTTGCCTTTGGATAGAAAACTTTAAAAAGAATTAAGAAAATTTACACTGAACGTGTCAAAATGATATCTTGATCAACTCACTTATGTACAGAGTCGTTCGCAGATGATATGGCGTACTTAAACTAAAAAAATACCTTATTACCGAAAAATACAGTTCCTTTTTCTTTATATAAATATGCAATTCGATTTGTAAACTTATCTTAGCTTAAGACTCCACATTTTATAGGCTTCACACGAAAATGTATTAAAAAGCTGAATATATGTATAGAATAAATATAACTAACTTTTACAGTTTACACTCAGACAACTATTTAATTTATATAAAAATCCTGTCTTGGCGTAGAGCCCAAGGGTGTAACTGGTTCCCCAGAAGCATGGCATATACATACGCAAAGAATTAACTCTACCTCTAAATACGTAATCAATTTCGACAATCTCCACCTTCTATATACGGTAATTGTCATCATGCTGTCCTTCTCTATAACCTAACTAACGAAACGAGTGAAAGAGACAGATAATGTGCAATATGTTGCAAGTACACTTTAATTGTACTCGCAACTGAGCTGGATCCGTGAATGCACTCTGTGAATGCACCTCGTTAATTAGTAGGTTTGTTTAAGAATTGAAGAGACTGTTTTTAAAGTTCGCTGACTTTGGCGTATTATGGCATATATTTGTTAAAATGTGGTTTTTACCCGACCGCGCCACGTGAAGGAGGTTAATGTGTTTATCAGTCTATGTATGTATGTAAATTTATTATTATATACCAAAAATAAGGAGATGCTTGAGCCCAATGCAATGGCTTTGTAAATAGTTTAATATTATTTTCCATTAGGATTTTTTAAATTTAAATTCGAATTTAAAAAACATATTTATTGCTTCCTTCCGTCACTTAAAATACAACTCTTATGAGAAAGCCAGAAAACAAAGAGTTTTAATATATTTTTCTCTATATATAAAAACTAATATAGCCTAAACAAGCAAAAAACTAATAATAACTCCGCTAAAAATACACTATTTAAGGAACCTTTAGAGAAGTTTCGCCTCCACTAAATATAGCTTAAACTGTTACCGAACTTAAAAGTGCACTTGCAACGCAAACTTTAAGCTATTTACTTACTTATATAGGAAGGAAACTTACTTTAAACTACATTTACAGTGAGGTATGAGTATTTGGAAATTACCATTTCTTTTAATAATTAACAATAGTGAAGAAAAATATCTTAAATTTTAAACTGTTATTAAAAAAACACTTTCCGATGTCATAAATGTTATTTCGGCTTATATATATTTTCCAACGCTAACGATGGATCAATCTTAGTGTATTTCAAAATGCTTTTAAAACTTATACTTACTTGTGTTTCTGAAATTAATGACTTGCATTAAGAAGTAAAATGTACTAATATGTACTAAAAAAATAGACCTACATTAAACATAAAAGATGAATGGGCTACAATATTTGAGTCCACGTCTCTGTCACTGAGTTCCAATTTCTGTTCTCTACACACTTGTATAATGAAATAGTAAAAGTATTTTTTCTGATAATAAAATATATTAATATTCGTTTTCAGTATTTAAATAGAAAAATGTCATTATACCATAGATTCAACAAACAAATTGAAAACCAAACTCTATTTTAAAGTTAAGCGTAAACCGACTTAACAAACTTTAGTTACAGACCAATCTAAAATCCAATCCTTTGAGTTCACTGGAGCAATTTGGAATCACTACAATTGTTTTTCTTTAGTTTCTTAGTAGTTTCAACTGTCTTACATTTTTTTAGTAAATTCGGCGAAGCTTAATTATATTATGTAGAGCCCGTAATATCAAGTCTTGTAATAAATCATAATTTCTCAGATGCATTTTCTGCAACACGCATAAGATTCATGCGAATGGGAATCGAACCTACAAGTACACTAGTAACTACATATTATACCGCCTTGTCAAATTATTAAAAGAATAATCTAGTAACTTACGTAAGCTATGCATAAGTGCGTATAAAAGCTATTTGGATCTTTTTGAATACTACAATTCCTTAGAACCTTTTAACATCTCATTAGTCTCATTACAAAATTACAGACTTTAAGTGGCATTCATTTACACTGCCAATGGAGCTTTAGAAAATTTATGTGCGAAGTAGAATTTGATTTATTTGCCTGTATTTCTTATAGTAAATAATGATACGAAAAAAATACATGAAAGGACAGGATTCAATTTTTTATGAAAGTTGTATTATTGTATAAAGTAAAATGAATGGATCAGCTAATCTTAGGCGCTCTAGGTACGAATATAAAAAATATTTTTGTCGATTATTCCACTCGAGGAAAAAGTAGCGTCCTCCGCGCGGCTTCATCCACCGCTATATTTAGCGAAAACTGGTTGATTGTTATACTAAAACTATCAACCAGTTTTCTCTTTCATATTTTATTGTTAAATTATATTTTAAATCTTTACTTGATTTTGCCCGCAAGAAATCTCCTAATAGATTTTTTTAATTAATTTTATATATTTTGGTAGACAGTAAGTACGCGCGTACGTCAAACGCGGATTTTCACGTGTAAACCTTCATGTGCAGGATAAAATTTGGATTGATTATATTTTGCTTCATAATCCCATTTAGCGCGGACAAACAGAAAGACAAAATTAAAACTGTCTATTTGAAGAATGTGGTAAATTTATTAAGTACTTTTTTCGCAATCTATAATTTTTTCTTGGTAGTTCAAATATTAATTTAACAATAACCCTGACTTTAGTGTATAGTAAATATAAGAAAGTAGCTAAATTCTAGTCACACGAGCTTCTCCAACTCGACGAGGCATTTTGTTCTATTCTATGTTGGTAACTTACAATCGAGATGTAACGTCTACAGTTCTAGCACACAAAAGTTGTACGGCTAAGTTGAGATCTTAGAAACATGTCTACCAAGGACTAGGAGATTTTTTGTTTTCTTTTCATGTTTTGCAGCTTAAGCAGAGAAGCCCTGGTAAAGTAAGTAAGTAATACTTCAATTTTCAGTTTTTAATAATTTCTAAAAACAGAGAGAGAGTACGGAATGATCTTTTATAACAATTTGTTCTCATATCATAATCATTATAACGCCGCGTCATAGTACATAGTAGCGAAATGAAAGTAGTTCAAATATAATCATTCCCGCTGGTGATTATCGAACCCGAAACCATCGTATTTACAGTCAAGAGCTTTCACTGTGCTACAATAGCCTCTAGCTTTTATTTATTTAGTACTAGTGGACCCGAACCGGCTACACCCGCTTGAACTATACGAATATTTATTAAATATACTTGTGGGCCCGGACGCGGCTACGCCCGCTTGTACTATACGATTATGTATTAAATATATTTATGAAATTATTTTCAGTTTTCAATAGAGTATGTAAGAAAATATAATCCTAAATTATTAAAATAAGTTAAAAAAGAATAATAAGTGGAGATCTATTATTAGATAAAATATCTGAGTAACCGAAATGAACAAACAAAAGAAGTAAAAGTAACTAAAGGAAATTCTTAATATTAGAAAAAGTACCTAAAGTTTGCCGTGCGCGCGTACTAAACATTTTTCTATATTAAATAATTAATAATTTTTGCGAACAATATTAAATAAAATCCCAAATGATTAAAATTACGATATTTTAAGTGTATAACATCGGTATAGATAACCGAACTGAGATAAATTAATAAGTAGTAGTAGTAATAAGCAGCAAATAATTAAATAAAAATTAACAGTAATTCGAAAATATATAAAAATTTACAAAACCATCAAAGTCATCTGCCCGTTCGCGTCGGTCATACTATACCTACCACTCGTAGGCTAGGTCATTCCGAATCACTGACATCTCCTTAATTATTTATTAAATTGTTATACAGTAAACCATCTTACGTATAATTTCCATCTAGATGAAATGCTAAAAGTGACTATTATATTTATTTTCATAAGGATGAATATCAAATTATAGAAATCATCTAATTTTTGTTAATGTATACAAATCTATATCTATAGTATATATCAACGCGGACTTTTTTAAACAATATTTAAGGGACAATATTTTTGGAGAATATTGTTTTTGTGTCTCATAAGGTTGAGTCGGCGCGCGCCATGTATGCGTTAAGCAAACTTATTTTGGGTGACGTTTTCTAACAACAAACTTTGCAAATCGTTGCTTAGCAACGGCGGTTGTTATAAACATGGCGGAGTAAATTGCATGTCAAATTAATAAGTATATTAATATATTGGTATATATTGAAAATATTACAAATATGAGAAAAAAAAGTATCCTATGTTCATCCCGAGATCCTCAAGTATCTCTATATGAGTATTTTATCACAATTAAATTAGCGGTTTAGCCATGATTGCGTAAAAGACAAACAGACAGACAGACAGAGTTACTTTCGAATTTATGATATAGGTATGGATGGATTGAAAACAGGATAATATAATAGATGACAAGAGTTAACTATACAAAATTTTAAGTGTACTTAAAACAATATAATATTTTTAATGCATGCATAAAAGAATCTTTATAATGCTTTTGGTCTGGGCCCCTTAATGATGTAATTACTATTAATGATACTTGTCAATATGGCATTTATTATTATTATTATATTATTTAAGTTTAATGGTGTATATAAAAATCTGAAATAGTTTTTTTTGATTTACGCGGAATCCCGCATATAATAGAGAAAGCAGAACGTAGTGTTAGAACTAGTGTAGTTTGATATTTTTTTATATAACGTAATTTGATCTATGTTATCATAGCCAAAGAATGTTTTGAAAATGTAATTGATAGGTATAACTAAAAAAAATAAAGACATTCCGACCCCCATACACCACCCAATTTTCGAGACATTATGCGTATTAATTGAGTGTAATGCCGTTAGGTACTCAACGCCGCTGTTTGTCTTCTCACTAGAAAGAAGAAATGAAAATGATGAATTCCCCCGTACGGGAGTCGAACCCACAATGATAGTCACGGTCAGACGCTGTACGAGTATTGTGCTGTTCATAAAAAATCTATGGAAAAATTATCAAAAATCAAAACTAGTAAGTACTCAAATACCCTACATCAATTAACAGAGTAACCCTACGCTTACTTGTACAGAACGGTTAACCAGTTGTGGCGTCCCTGAAATTAAGTGCAGATGGCTGCGCAAATTTTCTTTTAGAATTTATCCTTTCAATATTTTCTTTCTCCGAGAACAATGCGTAAATGTATAGTAAGCCTAATTTCACGGAGGCCACAACTCGTTGACCGTAGTGTATATTAGTATAAAACTCACGCCGCACTCGATGCGAATCACTGTACATTAGAGCAAAGCGACGTTACCGCCTCAACAATAGCTATTTGTTGCCCCGACTCTCTTCTATACTGACTGACTTGCTTGTTCCATAGACCGGTTAGAGGTAGAGAGAGTAGTGATTATTAACATGATTTAGATTTAAAATGTTAATAATTACAATTTAAAAATGTAAACGTTATAAGCTAAATCTTTTTTTTATTTAAAAAAACAGCAGCTTGTTTACAGTATTACTGTATTTCAACAACCTATAATTAATAGTAATCTTTTAAACGTAATAGTGGGTTCTTGCATCGATTCCCTTTGAAGGAATTGAACTATTTTCACATAATTTCTCGACAAGTGGGTATATCGCTTGGGGAACAGAGTGTCTTGACGCTACATTCTTTTGCCTGGCAGGCTAACGAGGAAAAAAGAGTGAAGCTATTTTTTACAAACAGTATATTATAAATTCGTAACATGATTACAAATAACACGTTATTATTTTATGCTGTTTTTATATGGTTTAATAAAGTAATAAAATAAAGTTTTTGTACTACATTACTCTGTACTTTACTGCGTCATTCATTCGGCTCCCTTAGCGAATATAATTGCAGTATATTCACTAGATAAGTGTGCAACTTTAACATTTATATTTCTTTTTTTTACAAGACTTAAATTTTGTTATATAAGATATATTCTAAATGAATACTATTATTCATTTAGAATCTCTATACAAAGTTCGATTGTAAGCGCGACAATTGTGGGTTCTAATTCTACTTGAGGAAAATTAATTATTTTCATTTCCTTACTTTAGTATTAAAACAAAGCGCGGAGTTATGCCACGAAATATCAAGATGTAGCCAGACCAGCAAAAAAGCCCAAAAATTCAATCATTTAACACGGAGAAATTCAAAAAGGACAGAAAACAGAGAAAATAGTGTCACAACAAGAAGTCCCCTTTTAAACAAAAAAATATATGAATGTGAAAGCACCTTCTCCCATCGTACAATTAGCAAGGCGCGCCTCTATATCCAGAGATGAGACAATGGTGTATTGTTGGTCGCATTACGATTAAGAGTTATATTGGATCATTCATTTTAAAACTACGCCATTTCGATATTGCTGTACTATACCTACCACTGTATTGATGATCGAGCCGCTCGCGCTGGGGATATCCTTTTTTTTTATTCTTTTAAAAGATTTTTTTTAATTATTATTCTTTTGTTATTAGAATGTGTTTGTTTTATGTTATAACGTGTAAAAGTCTTTCGTTATTTGGTGATTTAGAGCTGATATTATGCGGCGTAGAACGCTGGTATTGGGCAAGTTCCTTGAGAAGTGTAACGCACTAAGAAATGATTTTCTGAGGTTTCTATGGAAGGTTTTAGGCGGCCACCACGGTCGGCGGTCTCTACCCATCTGTCTACTAGATATAGGAGATATGTAAAGCTAAAAATATATTTTTTGCTTAACCGCGACGTGTGTTAGATTCTTATTTGAGGAAATTAAATATTTCATATTTTCTAGCTCAACGGTAACGAGACAAAGATTTCCGCGGCATTGATTTGCGCTATTCAACACGCAACGCTTCCTAGAACTCGGCAAAAAGTGAGGAACGGGTGTCTTAGCACTAGGTTCCCAAGTTACCCTCTCCCTACACTGCTATGTGTGGGATACAGCGTGAAATTAAAAAAACACTAATAGATATAAAATACAGATTAATCTATGATATTTTATGTTCCTAGTGATAAGCTCGATTCGATCGTGGCCGTCATTTAAAGCTTATCGGTTCACTTTGAACTGTCAAAAGTTGGTAGAAGCCTCCGCCGGGATTCTATTGAGTGAAGTTGACTGTTCCTACGAGTCCTGATCGGAGTTTTACTTGTAAAATTTGTATTATTATAGTTTTTGTATGGCAGAGATAAAATATATAATGGAAAAGTTATGTTTTAATGGGAATAATTGGTGGTAGTTGTAAATTCGATTCGTTTGAATGAATATTTAAAATAAATTATTTTAATTGCCTCACTTTTAATAGAAAAGAGAGTAACGTAATGTCTCAACACCTACTAGGATTTGAATCTACGATCAACGATAAAGCTTTATTCGCTTTTATACAGAATATATATGTAAGATAAGGCAAAAAGTCTTTATTGCACATTTACAAGAATTACAATGATTATTTTAGGACATAAAATGCACAAAGGCGGCCTTATCACTAAAAGTGATCTTTTCCAGGCAACCAATCCAAAGATAGGATACATCAAAGGCAAAATGTGGTGCAAAGCCTGAGTAAACTTAATAAATACCTGTACATACAGTACATAATATATATAGACACATACATATAGATATACATATATATACAATACACATACATAAATATATATATATATATATATATATATATAATTGGAAAAGAGAAAATAAGATAAAATAAAAGATAAAGATACAAGTATACATATACTACATCCGAAGATAATTATTCTTAAGTTTACGCTTAAAGATATTTATAGACGTAGACCGTCTCACGTCTCGTGGTAACGCATTCCATAATTTCACTGCTTTTTACTGTAGCAGTGAGTGCGGCACAGCGGGACTCGAGCACGTTATCACGCTTCGAGCGGAGACTGAAAGGAATACAGGAGTTAGAGCCAAGGAAGGAAAAGCGTTCCTTAAGGTAGGAAGGAGTATCGGGATGGAAAAGGATGGAATAGAGGAGTGTCACAGTGTGGAGGTTCCGACGGTTTTCTACAGAAAGCCACCGCAGCCTATCACGATACTGGCTGATGTGATCAAATTTCTTCAGTCCGAAAATGAATGTAATAACCAGGTTTTGTAGGCGTTCAAGTGTATTGGGCAATTGGTGCGAAATGTCCAGATAATAGGTGTGAGCATAGTCTAATAGAGGCAGCAAGAGTGAGTGCGCCAGGGAGATCTTGGTTTGTATGGGCAAAAGATTTTTCCATCCATTTAGCCTACCAATAGTGTAGTACATCTTACGGCTCAGCTCAGAGATGTGAGGAGTCCAGGAGAGACTGCTGTCCACCTTGACACCCAGATTTTTAACAGTGTTACTGTATTCCAGTTTACAATTGTCAAGGGTAATAGGAGGATAGGATAGGATAGGATAGCTTCACGCTGTATCCCGCGCATTCAGAGGGAAATTAGTGCTAAAAAAACCGTTCCCCATTTTCCACCGAATTTCGGAGGCATTGCGGGTTGAGTGGTGGAACTCAACGCCGCGCTTTGCCTAGACTCGATAGCGAAGAAATGAAAATATAAATTTAAATAAATATTTCATTTCCTCGAGTGGGGATCGAACCCAGTCATATTTACAGTATATAGGTAAATTACATAATATGTTGTATATTGTAAAGTGTCATTACAAATGACTGTCGTTACATTGTGTCTGGCGCTTTACCAGTTTTCATGGCATGTAGTGCTAATTATGAGTGTGGAACAATTAATATATTATTGTTTTTAATTTAACAGTAGAATAAATATGCCTTATTAATAAATATATATAATATATCGATATTTTCAAATAATTAATGATTTCAGCAAATTTTAAATGATTATAGAAAAATGAAAGTCGTAGTGCAGTGATAACGCGTCTGACTGTATACGCAACGGTTGTTGAGACCGAGCGCTACTACTCAACACGCAATGGTTCGAATTTCGAATTCAGGCGTTGGAGGGAACGGAGTGTCTCAACACTAGGTTCTTTGTGCCTATCCTATTGTAAGCAGGATTGTAAAGCAAAAAATATTGTGCAAACAAAATTATTATTACTTATTTTTATAATATTTTACTTTAGAAGCCGATGGGGTCCCACAACTACTTATACAAATACTTGTACATTTCGTATCGTCTAATTTCAATGTCTATGCTATGTACCTATTGATTATACCTTATTAATATTAATTAATATCTATTTCTGTTAAAACCGAATTTAATGGTACGAATTTCCATTGTACTGGGCACATTATGTAAATTTCATGTGAGATTTAATCGTACATATCGGTTATTATAATTTTGAATTAGGACATGTAAAATGTATTATCATTTTGCGTTTGTGCTTTTGTTTTGCTTTGTTGTTATTATAATTATTCTTTGTTATTATAAATATTTCAATAAACTATGTAAAATACATTTGAGGCCGTCACGGCGTAACGTTTGCCAGTAAATTAGACGATTGTGGGTTCGATTTCAACCCGGAATACCGAATGTTCTTATTCATCTTTATATGATAGTATAATAGAAAGAAATGTGCTTTAATATAAGCGTCACCATTAAAAAGAAAATATAAAAATCACAAATATTTACATGATGTTAATAATAAAAAAAAAAACAATTTAATATCTAAGATAAATTGTTCATAATACTGAGTTTCAAGAAACTGGCATCCAGCAATGAGATAATATTAATTACGTCGTTGATGCTCCAATTTCTCGCGATAACAACAGAGTACTTTATTGTTATACTTAAAAATTGTCATTTACAAATTACTGAAAATGCTCAACACTTGGTGAATGCCGTCGACATCGTGTAGGGTTTTGAAAGTTTGAAAGTTTTAGTGGTATTTTTTTTTAATTATTAGACGCCGACTTGGCACTGGCAGCTGACTTCAAAGGTGAAAGTTGTGTGTTTGATTTCCCTCTCGGAGGAATGAAATTTTTGTAAAAAATAAGAATTACATTTCTTATAATTTGTTGTATAACTATGGGTAATATTGCTTATATAATTTTTACAGACTCAAAATTTTCAATTGAAATATTATAACATCGAATAACAGGATATAAGTCAGAAGTTCAAAATAAAAAAAAAGCACGTACAAGGCAAACGTGGCGTTGACTTCTGCCTTGAGATTTCGGCAGAAAGTCTGAAAACGCTTTAATCGGAACGGAGTGTCTTAACGGATTGTCTTACGGTCACTCTGCCTACATTGCTATATAAAAAAATCACATAGAAACTATATCTCTTACTTGGAAGGAGGAAGCAACGAATGAAATCCAAATCATTAAACATAAAAGATAAGAACGCTAGACGAGAAATATTGGAATAAAATTACTAACATAACCACACATACGCGATGTCGTGACTTTATATGGACACCCAAATATAAAAACTTTATTTCAAACTAAAACTCTGTACATTAAAATGAAAGAGCTATTGTATAATACTGTGAGAACACTTTTAACAACTATTTCATTTTGAAAGTGTCTGATTTAAATTTTATAGCTTTTTATATCCTTAGCTTTACGCTGTATCCCGCATAATACATGATAGGCAGGATAGGCAGGGAACCTGGGAACCTAGTGTTAAGACACTCTGTTCCCATTAAAAAACTTCCGACTAAGTTCTGGAGGCATTGATTGTTGAGTGGCGAAACTTAACGCCGCGCTTTGCCTCGTTACCAGAGCGATAAAATAAAAATATAAAACAATCATTCCCTCAGATGAATCAAACCCAGAACCTGTCGCGCTTATGGTACGCTTACGGACGCTACTGCGCTACGAGTGACTTCAATTTCAAGATTCAAAAAGAATTTCCCGAATACTATCTAATTCCACTTATTTAGATGTTCAGTTGACCTGAATTGTTTCTAACAAAATACGCCAATTAACTAGAAGGCCGTATAAGATTTAACGCTATGTCAATCCCGTCCAAACCGTCCCTATAAATTAGACTATACCAATACAAGTCATTGAAAGTCAGAGTGATAACTCCTTAGGGGTTAAGTGGTTTGACAGTTCTAGAACAACCCCCCAAGGGGTCGTTTGAAGCATTCAAATTGATATATTTAAATTTAATTGTTGATTATAAGTGAAAGGAGCTGGAAATTAATACATAATTTTGAGACAATATGAGCAATAACACATGTATTTATTTTAATGTATATAATTAAATACGTATAATATAGAGTTTGAGGCTAGCGCAGTAGTGCAGTATCTGACTGTAATCACAACGGTCGTGGGTTCAACTCCCACTTCAAATATTATGGTAAAGATAAAGCGCGACGTTAAGCTCCGCCACTCAACGCGAAACCCTTTTATGTCTCTTCCTTTCTATAAAATATTCTGTATGTTTGAATTGAATTATTAATGTCGAGTTTCATTTAAGAGATTTACCCCCTAAGATATTCACTGTGTAACGGAATTCGGACATTATATTTATAGTCCGAATTCTACTTATAGAGATCTTTATAACATAAGTCATAATTTAGTCGCTTATTTGTTTTGAGACATATGGCGTTAAGTTCCACCCTACTTTCAAGATATCTCACTATTAATTACAAAAATCGGGAGCAAAACGTGGAAAAGCATCTCAGTCTATTGTTAAAAAATGTAAGTAGTAACAGTTGGTGGGCTTTAATATAATAATAAAGATGTAAGTGTTATACCTACATCTTTAGATCCTAAGCTTGTACGACATTTGTAATACACACACACGTAAAAAATACATACATTTTTTATTCAAATACACAATAACTTCTATTCAAAAGTGGTAAAAATGCAGTAAAAGGAACCAACCACGAACTGAAACTTCTGTATGATAGTCAAACTTTTAAAAATCTTAAGCGTCGCTTCAGAAATATATTTTTTATTCGCCAATTTATTTTTACTGCTCACTCCGTTTCTGAATGGACTTGTGGAGTCGATGCTATAAAATCTTCCACTTTAATAGACCTCGGCTTGAGTACTTGGGAAATTTTATTATTCGTATACCAAAACGAAACTTTTAGTCCCGATACCGTTTTATCTTTGAATTTAAATATGAAAATTTATTTTGAAATTTTATTTATAGATAAAGAATTTAAAAGGCGATTTCTCGTATAAATTATTTATGAGTTTTCTATTTCATTTTATATATTTCTTATTTTACATGTTAAAAAAATATGATAAATATAATTTTCTGTAAATATCAAATGCGAAAATATTTTTACTTGACTTCACGTTTTTTCAGCATATTACAGTGCAAGCAGATCTTAGTGTTAGGACACTTCTTTCTCCATTTTTCGTCCAAATTTGAGACATTGTGTATTAAGAAATGGATACCATGCTTTTGTGTTTGGCGTCAAGTGGAGGCATGAAAATAATTTATGTCTCAAATAGTAATCACGGCGGAACTATTAGTCAGTTTTTTTGATTTGGAAACCCCTTTTTTTAAATCTATCATGTAAAAATCTGGATTCAATCATGTAAAGATTGTGGGTGAATAGATCACATGGAAATGAAATATTAAATATTTAATTTCCTCGGTCTGGCAACAATACAATGCGCGACGTTGAGTTCCGCTACTGAACACACGTGAAGCTAAAAAAATATTTATGTTCGTTTCTTTGTATGTGTTTGTCTCTATGATTATTTTAGCCATATAACTTACCTACCTACCTACTAACAAAGCTTTAATTCTTTCGTTTATGTTGATACAAAATGTGTTCATTATTTTCCTCAAAAACTTTAAATTTTTATCTTAAGTTTTAATTGTTTTAACGTTGAAGTTTCAAGAAATACCTTACTCGATTATTTTTTTAATTATTTTACATTCACCACTCAGTTATTGTGGCATGAAAATAAAAGTTCGAAACCAAGTTTATAATGACTGCTGCTGCCCGCTGCTTATAACTGAAAAGCAGCTTATTTAAGTTTTATTACTGTTTTTATTTTAATTTAATTAATTTATTATATTCTACCTATTTATATAGAGGGAACGTAGTGTAAAGACACTTCATTCCAATGTTCCGCCGAATTCTGGCGACACTAGAGCGAAGAAATAGAAAAATTAAATCCTCGAGTGGAAATCAAACCCGCAACTTGTTGCTTGTGGGCCAGAGGCCACTCGTGGCGCACATCTCACAACTCGTGACGCATATTCCACAAGCTGTCACGAGTGGCTTCTATAATATAAATATAAATCTAATGTATATATATATATATATATATATATATATTTAAGTTTTATTATATATTTATATATTTATATATATATATATATATATACGAATAATATAATATTTGCTGATGAAGCTGTCTCCTCATCTAAGTTAGACAACTTTGATTCGTAATTCATGACTTTATCGCCAACTTCCGAGCGAACTTAAATCGAGTTTTCGTGTCATTCAAGAAATTTGTTGAATATGGGTATTGTTCATTAGGAAAATATATTTTTCAAAATAAATGCTTATGTATATATGTTAGCAATAATTAGTTAGTTAGGGGAAAGGGCAATGCGCGCACACACTTCCGTCTTCCATTTCCTGACGAATTCTCTAGGCATTGCATGTTTACTGACCAAATTCAAAGTTCGAATTTGGTCACTAAACACCTTGCCTTGTTACAAGGCAATGAAATTATTAAATATTTCACTCCCCTTAGTGTTTTTTTTGTATATTTTTAAAGTGTTATTCTACAATTAAAAAATATTTCTTTTTAAATCGTAAAAAAAGAACATAGATAAATTGTAACAAGCGTGAGAAATCTCAATGATCCGAGCGTTAAGGCAGTTTTTTTAAAAGTACAGGTTCAAATCCTGTTACGATCAATATTTTTATGTTTTCTAAGCAAAATACTCCTCTCTGCCTATTCTGTTATATGGTAGATATGTATGAACCTAGAAAATATTAAAAGTATTAATATGTATATGAACGCAATATTATCCTAAGCTTCCCAAATAGATTCCGTAATATATTTCTCATCTCCAGAAGATGTCACCGGTGAAAGAAAAAATGGAGTTAAAATGATAATCTTGATACGATTTAAATCGTCTAGACCGGTTATTAGGGTCCTAAATTACGTACAGTGCTAACAAATTATTATGATTTAAAAGACTAACGACTTTACCTGGGTTTGCTTAAGAACTCCAGAATTCAGCGTAAAGTGGAGAACGGAAGTGTATTAATGGGAACGAAATGTCTTAACACTAGGTCCCCAGTTTTCCTTTGCCAACTAAAAAAAAGTATATGATTCTTACTGATATTACCACTAGGTTATTTCTTTCCATAGTGCTTAACGATATTGCGTTATCATAAAAAACATTATTCATTTTTCTTAAGTCGGTTAAAACGACAAAACCTGATACCAAATTTCTAAATCAATTTCTGTCATCTAAGATCGAACTTTAAACAAATGATTAACCCCCAACTCTGTCAGTGTCACTTTGTAGTTCATCAACAAATTTTCAGTTTGCAGTTGGCAAAGACCTAAAACATCAATTTCCCTTACAAATAAAGGCGATTTTTGTATGAAACGAAACATTCTGACGGCAATATAACTTTGTATTTTAGTACAAGGCAAGTCGATTTAAGTTTGCACCGAGTTACTAACGGTTTCATGAATTACAAATCAAAAGTTGGTAGCTCTTCATAATGATGGAACCCGCCGTACTTAATAATTTCGTGGGGAAAAATGTGGATTTGAGCGCACGGGTAATTGGGGGGCTAAAATGAAAAAGATTTTAGCCTGTTTCATATAATATAGATGGGTTTTGAGCTAATTAATGGTTGGACTAGGTCTGCATTAACATTTTTATGGTAGCGTCACGCTTTTTCCCGTAAAACGAGGTAGGAACGGTGGAGGGAACTTGGTAGCCACATTGTTTCTCATTCCACGCACAATTTTAGTAGCATAACTCAACGCCGCGCACTACAACTTAGTTCTCACAATGTATCTTTTTTATTGCGAATGCGATTTACAAAACCGTACATGTAGTACATCGATACTGTATATAATGCTTCGCTAAAATAATGTACTTGTTTCTTTTAATATTATAATAAGATATTATTACATTTTTGTTTAATACTTTAAACATATTGATATGCAAGGCAAGGTAGTGGCACAGAGCAGTTATTTGATCACACCATTCTCCATTTAATGAGACATAGGAACCCAAAGCTGCGCTTAGTTTATTAAAATTTTAAAGCAAATATAATTCATACTTCCCCGAGTAATAATTTTTGGCAAATAATTTAATTAATGGCAAATAAATTGAATATTCCAAAAATTAAAGTAGAAAATCATTATACATATTATTTCATTTTTTCATATAGTTTATTTACTCAAATTAAATTAAACTAGCTTCCAGTACAGGGAATCCAGTATTAAGACGCTTCATTAACCACTTTCCATCCCAATTTTCTGAATATTGAGCGAGGAAATGAAAAATAATTTATTCCTCCTATTGAGAATCCATCTCACAATTGTTTCGCTTACTGTCAGGTTCTGTACGTCAGCCTCAATATTTTAGTCAGTTTTAGTTTTAGTTTCACACTGTGTCTTGCACATAGCAGGGTAGGTATAGGGAACCTGGGAACCTAATGTTAAGACATTCCATACCCCTCTTTCCACCGTCTCCTTAAGGCATTGCGTATTCAGTAGTGGTACTCAACGCCACATTATGCTTAATTACCAGAGCGAGGAAATGAAAATATTAAATGTTCCATTTCCTCGACTGGGAATCAAACCCAAAGCCTGTTTGTTACATTTATAGTCGCATGCTACGACTGTAATACATATTATTTAGTACCAAAAATTGTATAAAACAAAAGTATAACTCTCTCCGCACCATTTATCGTTTTAAATGTAAATACTGGCGCTGCGTTAAACCACGTGACAGCGTTTTGGCGCCACACACTACTATATCATGTAAATTGTTCCCGGTAAAATATGATTTGAAATCTGAATGCATTTGACGTTTTGTATAGTATTACAGATGCGGTTCATGTTTCAACGTTACTCATAGCTAGCTGTGGATTGGATTTTCATTTTTATTTATTTTTATTTTATTTATTTTAATTTATTTTAAATTGGGAAATAATACGAGCTTTTACAATACTTTTTAGCATACTACATATCTATATTACATTTGCCAATAAAGTTTCCACTTTTAGTGAATATAAAAGAAATGAACTTTTCACATATGTTGCTAATTAACAAATAAAAATTGAATTTATGGTCTAAAAAGAAATAAAAAAAAAAAAACAAGATTTTTACAAAGGAAAAATTTTACATGAAAATAGTTTCAAATTGTTATGGAAAATGTCTATGTCACTAAAGTAATTATTGTATGCCCTACAAGATCTTAATATAAAACAATTTTGGGCATAATTAGTTTTTCGAGCAGAAATAAGTTTATTTTTATTATAGAAACTTATTTATCTACTTTAAAACGGAATGACGGAAACGGACGCACGGACAAACAGACGAACGGACGGACGCATGGGTAGGCAGTGAGAGCCTAGTGTTAGGAAACTCCATTCCCCACTTTCCGCAAAACTCTGTAGGCATTCAGTGTTGAGTGGCGAACTCGACGCCGCATTTTGTCTCGACACCAGAGCGAAGCAATGGAAATATACATTTAAATATTTCATTTTCTCGAGTCGGGATGGAATCCACAACCAGTGACACAAACTTATATCATATTTAAAATCTTAATAAAAATTAATGTATAAATCAATTTCTTTAAAGAGACAATAGACAAAGGGGTTCTAAAATTAAGGATAAATTTGGGAACAGAGTCTCTCACCACAAACTTTACTATAGTCCGATCGCAAAATATACCACGATAGTCGCATAGTTGTATATTCAACCGCTACACGCTATATTAAGAAACTATATGAAACTCCATTCTACACATTTCAGTTTCCCCATATATTATTAGAAAGAAAAGCAAACAAAAACAGAGAAGTAGAAAACACTTCTCTCTGCCTATCTCACAAGAAAAAACTTATTCGAAAAAGCCTAGTTGTAATTGCTACTACGATAATCTTCTACGATCTTTCTACAGCATCCCTCAACCAGTGATGTCCTAGCTCTCGGAGAGGGTGGTCGTTTTCAAACCACTCGGTTTGGCGGGAATGAATGTTGCGATTTAATATTACGTGTTATTTTACTTTGAAATAATATTTTAAAAGTGTTTTTCATTGAGGGATTTAAGTGCTTGAGGCGTGAAAAGGTAAGCTTTGATTTAATTATTTTGGTAAATGAATATATAATAAGTTTTGATGTATTTTCTTATTTAGGTTGTAAGAATATACAATATCAGTATGTTTAAAAATCTATTTACATAACAACTAAAAAAAAAATATATTATTTTTAATATATTAGGTTTAACGTTATTTTCTTCTCTCTTAAAAAATAATACTTTAACAAATAAAAATCCTAACAATATTAACTAATATACTTTAACAAACAAAATACTACTACTACATATAATATAATATTTATTAGTGATATTAAAATATTACGTAGGATTGCGATAAAATATATTGGTCATTTAAAAAACTTCCTCTTTACCATGACAACGTGTGACGTCTTCAATACTTTTAGAAATTATATTTTTTTATTTATTTATTTTTAGCTTATGCGGGTACCCTCTGCATGTACCTGGTTTATTTATTTTTATCTTACCTTGGGTACCTTGGCTACCTTGGGTACCTGGGAACCCAGTGTTATGACACTCTGTTCCCACTAAGACACAAAGTTTCTTAATTTAATCTTTTTTACAAAAAATATATAAGAAATGAAATTACCCAATAGGCAAGAATTACCTCAAGAATTCGGTGGAAAGTGGAAGAAAGGAAATTATTTCTCAATATAAAACGGAGTCTCTTAACGCCAGGTTTCCTCTGTCTACGCTGCTATGTGCGGCATACAGAGTGAAGCTTAAAAATATTAAATTTAATGAGGAGCATGATCGGTGTTCCGTTTACCTTGACACTCTAGCAAGATAAGTAAAGAGAGCTTAGTGTTAGAACACTCATTTGTCTTTTTCTACGCATTTTAAAGATTTTTTAACTTAAAGCCGCTTTTTGGCTTTAACAAAGCAGATAAATTAAAAAAAATACAATCATTCTTTTGTCGATTGTACAAATACAACCCTCATGTTCACCACGATGCCTTCACGACTTCTACAATTTCCATATATTTTCATGACTATAATTTCCATATATATTTTGTCTCCTTAAAAATATTGTTACAATTTACAGTAAATGCACTCTCGAGTGGTTACCATATCTCAAAGTTGACTTCTCTTGAGAATAAGTGAATAGACGAAGTGCCCAAAGCCTACACCATACACATCTATTATTACTTACAGTTGAAATATTTGTTACAATATTTATTTCAAGCCAAAATTTTCCCTAAAAAAGAATTAAAAAACAAAGAGAAAGTACAGAATTTATTCCTTTATATAGGTCAAAATTGACACTTTGTCTTTAAAAAAGCGGGGAAATCAAAATAAATCATTTCTCTGGATGAGTATCGAACCCACGACCATCATATGTAGAGGCAGACGTTGTCCCTCTGCACCATGAAGGATAAACGACCAATAAATATAAAAAACCGGCCATGTGAGAGTAGGACTCGAACACGAAGGATTCCGTACCATTGTCTATGAAAACGACACTAAAATAATTTTTATTGTTTTTTTTATACGGTTCTGGGATCCGGTCAAAAATGAGAAAGTTTGTTTTTTTTTGGTAAAAAATTGATTATACTGTAATAGTTACAAGCAAAAAACTACAAAAAGAAAAACCGACTTTTAACTACGAACTAAAGAGTGAAAAATAATTTGACAAAGATTTTATAATTTTGAAGTCGGTGTCAAGCTAATGCTAAAACACATTTACTAAAATATCTAATTACTAAGCCTGTTTGTTATACTTTTATGGAAGTTACATTTATGGAAGTTATTGAAAACATTCTAAAGAGCTAAAGTTCAGTCAGTAGGTACTAGTAATTGTTAAGAATAACAGCGCCTTACACAACACGCCTTCATTCTCTTCGTTGTGAAGTGCTGCGTTGAACTCCGCCGCAATTTCAGCCTTCTTATGCCACATTTTCAGACACACCATATAACAACTTTCACATTTCAATAACAAGCTTGCCACATACAAATACATATTACACTGTCCCAGTGACGAGGGTCACAAAATAAAGTTGTCAAGATTTACGCGCGTCTCGAGACCGAGCTTCGGATTTTGTTTACGTTTATCTTAAGATTTTTTTGAAATTTACTTATCATTTTGGCTTATTTGTTTTGTAAAAATAATTTATAACTTTTGTTTTATATATTTGTATAGTTTTATAAGTAGTTTGATCTTAAATTGAGATTTATTTGTGGTGAAGTGGATTTGATTGTTTATTTTTGATAGATTTTTTTTATTTCACTTTTAAATATATTTTGTGAAATGTATAAAAAACCATTTATTTTCTTTTCTAAGGGTTGTAATTACACATTTAAAATGTTTTAATTATTCACATATAAAATTATTTTCATTTCTTCAGTCTGATAAATCAAAAGCATTGGATTTTATAGCTATAGAAAATAGAGTGTTTGACAATTGGTTCCCTCTGCCTTCCCTAATTTACGCGAGAGACGCACGTGGTTGAAAACAATAAAAATTTATAAGGTTTACTTTTATTTTACTTTTATGTTACGAAATATATTATATTAAGGACTTCAGCGTGGCTCAGAGCAGAAGTTTGCGATTGTAGACGCGGCGGTTGTGGACTCAATTTCATGAATGAAATATTTAATATTTTCATTTCCTCGCCCTGGTCACGAGGCCAAGCGCAGCGTTGTTCCGCCACTCACGGAAGTGTCCTAATAGGGACGGAGTGTTATAACACTAAGTTTCCCGGCTCCCGCTGCCTACCCTGCTATGTTTTGGATAAAACGTGAATCAGAAAATAAAGAAATATTATATTCTCTGCACTTACTGACATGCAAACAGTTTCATATAAATATTATGAAAGCTATTATTAAATGGTAAAAAGTGTACTTTATTTTCATTTCCTGTTGCCGTTCAAACGGTACCTTCGCTTCGCTTAATATAAAATCTATCTAAACTCTCTGACGGTGCCTTTTTTTTAAGTAAATGTAATAAATTGAATCAATATCTTATTCGCTTTTTGATTGCTTCGATATGCAAATTTTTTTTTAGTAAGAGATTTTTTTTGCTATATAGGTACATAAAATACGCTTCTCTATTCATGTTTTTTTTTGTTAAAAACATAAAAAGAAAAGTTTTGTAATTATTTAAAAAAAATAAAAAAATGTATGGAAATGTTATTTTGTGTATAAATTACCATAAAAATAGGCTTTTTATATTTTCAAGAATCAAGATAGCTTTTTTAGGTAAATTGAATTAGTTCACTTTCATTTATTTTAACTTCAAGCTGAATATTATGTGAATATAAGAGTAAACAGATAAAGGAATTTTGCCTTGCCAGCGCGAAAAAATGGAAATAGTTCGAAATCTATTTCTTTAAAGGCTGGTACCGCACAAAGGTGCGGGCTAAAGAGCCCCCTTGGTGTTAGACGTGAGTGGCAGTGAACACTTACCAAAAGGTTTCACCTGTAGCATCTCTGGTGCTGCACGGGGTCGTGGGCGGCGGTTATCATCGCCAGGTGACCCGTACGCTCGTTTGCCTTGTCCTTTTTCCATAAAAAAAAAACCTGTACGCTCTTTTGCCTAAAAGATCGAACCCACGACCATCGCGTACAATCCATATTAATCACATAACCCAATCTGACGCTGTCCTATTGAGCCGCAACGGCCTCGATTTAATTCTAGCAATTTATTTTTTTATCTTATCTTAGTAACATCTTATCTAATTATCTTTTTAAAATTATAAATGTGACAGTTAGTGAGGATGGATGTTAGTTTCACTTTCACGTATAAACTACGGAACTGATTTGAATTAAGCTTTACATTAATATACTTTATACTTCAGAATAGCATATAGACTACAATTTATGTAAATTTTTAGTACATTTTTTTTATTATATAACTATAAGTTAAGCGGGCGAAGCCGCATGTGGGTCGCTAGTAAGTTATATTCTAAGTAGATAAAGAAGTATTCGAACACAACAAAAATATCGTAAACCTTATCAAAGTATTATTACTAAGCAAATAATCTGCTTTAGCTATTTCACAATAATGCTGTTTCTAAACAATTCAAACGTCGATTTCAATGCAATGAACTTTGGATTGAAAAAGTGAAAAAAAAAACAAAACTTTAATTAAGCTTGCCTGGAAAATACAAGAAAATACCGGGAAATTTTTAAAACTTTGTTTTATATTCAATTATTTTAATGTACCGCTGTGTGTTGTTCAGCTTCTGTAATTGCGATGATTGTAGTAGGTTCGATTTCCACTCGGGGGATTGAATTATTTTCAGTTCCTCCCTCTGGTTACCAGACACACAATGGCAGATATGAGTCTTGAAAATTAAACAGTGGTGTGGGGAACGGAATAGCTTAACATTAGGTTCCCTCTACCTATAGTGTCATAACATTAGGTTCCCTCTACCTATAGAGCTATTATCTGTTGTATTCTTAGTTTGCCACTACCAAAATTTAAAATATCTGTAAAAAAAATTCTAACAAGTAAAGCTTATTACACTGTTCAAGAATATTTAGAGGATAAACATGCATGGAATTAATGTCTATTGAATGTCAGACAGGATAGCTGCCAGCTAATGCAATAGTAAAATATACCATTTTGACTTTGAAAAGAGCAACTGTTGAGTTTCTTGCCGGCTCTTCTCAGCAGAACTTCCGAACCGGTGGTAGCTTTTTGTTGACATGTACATTCGAAGATTCAAAAGTGCTTTTATAGTTTATTTGAATTAAAAATATTTTGAATTTGAATTTGAATCTATACATAATAAGGAATTCGAATATACATATCCATACAAAATTAGAAGATCTGTATTAATTTACGAATTTCTATTTATTTGATAATATTAGCCAAACAACGATAAAAGCGTTCTAAATATTAGTTGACGTAACCCAGCGCCGTACTTCCTCTTAATAGATAGAGGACCCGATGATCTATAAATTACTTCACAAATTTATCCCGAGAAGACATCGAATCGACAATCGTTTCAATTAATATTAAACATATTTCACCTGCACCACTATACATGTTTTAGCCTCATTTTGTACATAATTATTTCAATATATCTGAAAACTCTTATAACATATGTAGACTGTAAAAGAATTAAAAGTACAAAAGCTACTCGACTAATTATGATTATTGAATTTCATTTATAAAATGAAAGTTTGAAATGTTGAATTGAATTTTATAACATTTGTGTTATTTTACTTTAAAATTGTGCATTTTCATAGTGAAGTGCATTTTATAAATATAATAATTTTGATATAACATTAATTATAGTTCATATTGTCATTAATGAAAACCATTCTCAATAGTTCATTAAACTATACAGAAGTAGATATATCAGCAAGACCAATAATAAGAATTAACATACACAAAAACAAATATATTATGTATACATTTTTTTTAGCTTCACACTATGCACGAGAAGGCAGGTAGGCAAAGGGAACCTGGGAACCTAATTATAAGACGCTGTTGCTGTTGCCAATTAATACACTTCCGTTCGTCATTTCCCGTCGAATACTTGAAGCAGCGCGCTTGGTCGAAATCAACGTTACCAAAGCAAGGATATAAAATACTTTATTTCCCCGAGTGGAAATCGAACTCGCAATCGTCGCGTTCACAAGCCACGACGATATAAGAAATACTCTATAACCTCGTAAAAAGCTGAAAAATAAATCATTTTGACCGTCAAATTATAATATAAAGCTAGCTTTTAGTTACTATAAATCATTTCCCATGTATTTAGCAAGACATAATTTCCCCTGGGCCCCGACCGCGGCCATTTTATATGGAACTTTTGTGTGTGACCACGCGTGTACTGTGTGAGTGTCCAGTGAAATGGTTAGATTTACGAGTTTTTACGAGGTGGGAAACTTCTTGTTTAAATATAGTGTGGATGGAAGTAGTTACATTTTGTACTTTTCAATTTGTCAATTTTGTACTTTTAAATGTGAATGTATATTAGGTTTTTAATAGATTAATATTTAGAATCTATACATATAAAATCGAAAGGTCACTCACTCACTCATTACGAAATCTCAGAAACTACAAGTGCTAGGAATCTCAAATTTTGCATAGGAGTTATTTATAGGACGTAGGTGCTCGCTAAGACGAATTTGTAATATTCGACTTCTAAGGGGTTGTTTTTTGGGGTTGAAAATTTATATGAAACTTACGTTACTACAAATGCTAGGAGTCTCAAATTTTGCATGGACGTCACTTATAGGACGAAGGTACTCATGAAGACAGAAATTAATAATAACGTAGTTCACGCAGGCGAAGCCGCGGGCGGGCCGCTAGTATATAATAAAGATTCACACTTTACGCCACATAGAGAGAACCTAGAAATGAACAAAACCGTCGTATAAACAATATTTCTCTCTGCATCGGTGCTGAAAACACATGAATACAAACAGTATTTAATAATATGGTTGAAAAACTAAAGCTATTCTTTTATAAAATAAAGCCAGCCAAGTCACTAATATAATTAAAACTTAAAATAATGAAAACTTTATGAATTTTCTCTATATTCTTTCTGCCAACCTCACAAAACATGGATCTTAAAAGATGCATAAAAGTAAAAAGAAAATGAATCGTAGACCTTCAAAGATCGTTGTTAACTTTCTTGACTTTCAAATATTGTCATATGTCAACCGTACTGACGTGGGTCGAGTACTATAACTTTTACACTATTGAAATATACTCGTATGTATCCATTTGTATAGCATTTCTTTCTTTTATGTTATATTTCAAATCTTTCATATGATGCAAGATATAAGAATCTAGTATTAAGACACTCCGTTTCCCATTTTTCGTCTAATTTTCCAATTAGTCTAATTTTAGTTAAGAGACAGAACTAAACTTTGCTGTATACCCGAAGACACATAAACGAACTTAATTTTAAACTTAATAATTTAATTGAAAAATAAACCTATTCTTTTATGAAACGAAGCCACTGAAGTTGCTAGTATAAGTATAATTATTGTAACAATGAGATAAACGTATAAGAAAGTTCTCTTCGTTAATTAAATTACTTGGGCTTGTTCTAAACATTCAAGGTCTCTTCGTATTTAGAATACAATTAAAAATTATGTATAAAGTTTTCACTGATTTGGTTTTATACAGTCAAACTTTGGGTATTTACCAGCTGAACAAGATTTTTATGTTTTATACTGATATTTGCATTTTTTTTGCAGTTTGTGAAGAAGTCGCTGTGGTGCGCTGTTGACAGTAATAACGTTGTGGGGGGATGGAGTATTTTCATTTTATCGCTTTGGTAACTAGGTAACGAGTGGGTAACTAGGTAACACTAGGTTCCTAGGCTATCTACCCTGCTATAAGCGGTACACAAAGTGACGCTAAAAAATAATAGGCTTACTTAACTAATTTTCGTCAAAATTATGAAGAAATTACCTAAATGTGTTAAAATATTAAATACCATACATCCATGGCTACCTATTGTAAAATTCGCATCCTTATTTCCACCACACAATTTCACGATACTGGCAACAAGTTAGTTATAATGAAAACGGGATTCCCCTTCGAGGTAATAATTAATTAATGCCCGACGAGAAAACTCCATCGGATTCTTGAGCTCGCTAATTAGATAACTTGTATATTATTTTGTATATTTACTAAGGTTAATATACAAATAAGTTGTTTTGGTGATTTTTTGATGATTATTAGGCCGTCGCGTCGTGGTGAATTGGGATGTCTGGTTGTGGGTTTGATCCACTTGGAGGAGGAGGATTTATTTTCATTTTCTACCCTTCTATGAGAACTTTTGATTAATCAACTTTACAATTTTAATTAAAAGATTCGTAGTAGAGCTCCGTCACTCACTCAACGTGCAATATGTCGAGTTCGAGAATAAAATTGAGATATATTAACACAAGGTTCTCTTTGCCTACTGCCTGACTACTCGCTTTTACATTCACTAACATTAAATTAACATATAAGAAGAAGGGTAGGGGCGCTGCAGTGCTTCTTGCAACATACGCTCCGTAGAAATATTCATAAAGTAGTAATCAGTGCATAAATAATCAATAAAACTAATTGAGTGGTTAAATAATCATCTGATTCAGGACATATATTGTGGACAGTGACCGTGAACAAGTTTAATAAACAATAAATCACAAAATAAAGTGTGTCAGACATTGTTCTTTTTCGTCATCAAAGTTAATGCTTTAGTGAAAAATTTAGCAAGTATATTTGTGTTTTACTTAAGTGATGCAAAAATTATAAGGCTAAGATAGCCCTCAGTGCGCATTCAGTAGTCTATTTATCAAAAATAAAACAAATAACTACGTTCGTGACTTGCAAAATTTGACCCAAAAGAAGCGTCATCTATTGCGAGTTCGCGAGCACTTTCCTAATTATCGACCGGGCAAAAATCAATCAAATATTACACCGCAAAATCCTAGAGAGGGCACTAATTATACCAAAAGATTCTAAATACTTTTGTAGAAACGTTTATAATATTCAATCATAGACGGAATTATGAGTGTGCTTTGTAAAATACAAAACTACATGAACAAGCAAAAAACAGCGATTCTAGAAAATGGCAACATAGTTACACAACAAGTAACTCAGAATATTAATACCATATTGGAAGAAAAATTGAAAACTTGGGAGGAAAAATTCAAAAACATTAGCGAAAAGATAGAAAATCAAGAAAAACGTCTCTTTTTCCTCGAAAAACAGACAGAGAACAACGACACAGAAACCGACAGAGAAGAGAACAACAAGAAAAGAAAGACAGTCAGACAGAGAAATATTGTATTATTTGGTTTTGAAGAAATTGAAACTTCTTATTCAAATTTAGAAGCAAATATAGTCTATTTTATTGCACAATATTTCTCTATACACATGGACCGCAGAGACAAACAAGAAATAAAAAGGATAGGTAAGAAAGGAGAAAAGCCACGACCTACTATCATTACGTTCTCCACACTTGGTATAAAAATAGATATATCTCAAAATAGAGGAGCACTAAAAGGCACTCATTATTATATTAAAGAGGATTACCCGAAAAATATATTGGAAAAAAGAAAGTTACTACAACAGGAAGTAAAGATGGAGAGAGAAAAAGGAAACAAAGCAATAATCAAATATGATAAAATTGTAATACTAAACAATAATATATGTACACCAGTATACGAAAACAAAAAAAGAACTCTTCCCAATTCCCCTGAGCACAACAAGAATCATGGAGCTGAGCAAAAACTCAATAAGAAGCAGTTGTAGCATGTAAGAAGAACAAAACGCAGAGACCGATACAAAGATCATCAAGCTTATCCGAGAGTGTTTTAAAGCCCAGCATACTAAACTTTTTATCTAACAAGAAGCCAAATGACGCAGCCAATAATCAACAAATTAAATCCACGTATAAATAGCAACTACCACGCCCCTCTTACAGAAAAGACACATAGAATATCCAAACAACAAATATTAATAAATCTAATCTCCCAAGCCGGTTGGTCACCGTGGGAGAATATGACCACAACCCTCCAAAGAAAAAATATAAACATATAAACATATAAACATATACAAACGTACGGAACATACCAATCAACAAACTGAATAAGCTACATTACATTATGTGAAGATTAACAAACTTTGGAGGAGGCCTTCACCTGTTGAGGGGTTCTTGCGAAATATATTGAAATAAATAAACAAATAATAAGAAAAATAAATAATAATATTAAAAATAATAAAATATACATAACGTTACTAACCCTAAAATAGAATAAATTAAAAAAATAAATACATATATATTAAGAATAATAATAAAAAAAAAATGTAACTAAGAATAGTTGTAATTTACTTTAGCAAGAAATAAAAGGCTTTTTATTTATTTATTATTATTATAAGAATAACATTAGAATTGTTTTTTAGTTATACATTAATCAAAATCTTTAAAAAAATACTGTGAATCATAATTTCATTTATATTCCGCTCGAAGAAAAAAAATCAATCTACTTTATATCGGCTGTATTCGTTTTCGTATCGTATTGCAAAGTATCGAAGATTGCAATCTTCAGATCTTTTGTATATTTTAATATTATAAAAGTGGGAACGTCAACGGATTTGTTAATTGAAAAGTATGGATTTTTTTAAGGAAATAATTTCAATTTTATTGTTAACTGTTGTGAAAAAAAGGTTTTACTTTATGTTAAATTAGCGATCGACATGCGGTTTCGTCCGCTTAAACTTATCCTTATATTATAGCCAAATTATATAAAATATTTACATAAATTGCAGCCTATGTTAATCTGTTGCATAAACAATATACTATAAAGTTTCATTGTAATCAATTTTTGGGTGAAAGTGAAATGAACACTAATAACAATGAAGCCATCGTAGCATTGTAAGACCTGCACCTGACTATAAAAGTAAGTTTTGAGTGATCTCCATGCGAAGCCAAGGTCAGAGCTCTTCTAGCTCGGCCTGCCGGTGACGCTGTAGAGGCCTGTAAGGCCAACAGCATATTTCTCATTCGAAAAAGGTAAAAAGGATCTCCATTCGGGGCACTGAATTATTTTCACTTTCCAGCTCCGTAAAACAAAGAGCTTCTTCAATTTTCGACAATTAACACGCAATTTCTTGAATTCTGGTCTTGACAATATACCCTCTCTGCCTATCCCGTTACATACGAAACAACGTGAAACACCAAAAACTAACGAAAATAGTGTAAGAAAATTGTCAGTGTGAGGGTATTTTATAGAATATAAAATAATAATGCCCACATAATTATTTATAAAAGAGGAAGGGAACGGCTATAAAAAGTGACGTTTTTGAAGGATTGAGTCAGTACGTCGTTATTCTGCCTCCCGTAAGGTGTAAAATTGTGACAGTGTTCAAGTATTTAAAATCAGTGTCATTGTTGGAACTATGCGTTTTAAAACGTGTATAAGTGTAAAGTGTTATATAGAAACAGTGTTAGGTGTGTTATTATTAAGTATTTTCTTATACTTATTACCTGACATTTTTACATGTATTTCGTTCGCTTAAACTAATTTTATATCATAACTAAAGGATAAAAATTAAATGTGGTGTCGTGGGACACCAGGTAGGAACGAAGTTCCTTCGGCTAATGTAGAATCGACACAAATTGCAAAAAAAGTCGTGCTCAATTTTATGTAGGTTTTCTTGATTTTTCTCTTAAATTTTGCTGATTAGTTTTTATTTAAGTACAAGAAAGTATTTAGGAAATTCAGTATTTTAGGAAATAATAAATTACTTAAAATAAAAAAAATAACAATAACACACAATCATGCAAAAAAATGATGAGAGAACGAAAAGAAAGAGGGAGAAAGAGAAAGGTATTATACACTACTCGTCTGTGTATGCGACTGTCGCGCCTGCGCACGTCTCATTTAACGGTTTTATTCCACGCATTTTTCTTACGGTTCTACTATCACATTTTTTTCAGTTCGGTCACGCAGCGAAATCCCTATCCCTTCCAAGCCTGCCGTAAGG
>JAAIXI010000229.1:6476726-6673964 GCA_013403645.1 Heliconius nattereri | reverse complement strand
CAAATTGAGCCAGGTTACATGAGTAAAAAATAGCCGTAGTTTAACATGGCAGATTGCCTTTAAATATTGTTTGTAAAAGCTGTAAATCATTTTTGTAAGAGACATTATTACAGTCAATTATGTAAAAGTTATGAACCATAGTTATTCTTTTAGCTCTGTTTTGTTTTTTTGGAAACACGAGGTCGTGTTTCGGTGCAGGACGGCCGAACTGTAAGACAATTGTCAGTGTGAGGGTATTTTATAGAATATAAAATAATAATGCCCACATAATTATTTATAAAAGAGGAAGGGAACGGCTATAAAAAGTGACGTTTTTGAAGGATTGAGTCAGTACGTCGTTATTCTGCCTCCCGTAAGGTGTAAAATTGTGACAGTGTTCAAGTATTTAAAATCAGTGTCATTGTTGGAACTATGCGTTTTGAAACGTGTATAAGTGTAAAGTGTTATATAGAAACCGTGTAAAGAGTGCTGTGTAGAGTGTTAGAAGTGTGTATATGTAAAAGAGGAACAATAAATTATGGTTATTAAGTATTTTCTTATACTTATCACCTGACATTTTTACAATAGCAACAAGACCGTTCAAACCTAACTAAATTAAACCCTAACATCCAGAAAGTCCAATTTCATACAAATTCGTTGTAACCCAAGACATTACTATGTTACATCATTCGGAAAACTCTTGCAAATTTATTCATGAGGTGTTGATCGCGCTCGGTGATACGACCCTCAGTTTTATTATCATGTTTACGCCCAACTGGATATCTGTTGAAGCTTTGTTTTTATAGATCCTTTGATGGATGGCTCTTTGATGTCACCAGTATATATACCACCACCAGTATATATACCACCACCAGTATATATACTGGTGTATGTCATTTTGGATGTTAGGCTTTTGATGGGTTGGTGGATTGGTTTTTGTTATATTTCCATAATGATTGCGTTGTGGTAATCAACACGTTATGTTGAATTGGGCGGTAAACGCATAAGTCTATCTCAAAGAAGGCGGGGAGAAAACAGATACCTTCTAGCGAGGATGTCACCATGAGAATGAAGCAACGTTTTCTCATGTGGTTTAGTTGTGGTCGAGACAATTTATAGAATAGAATGAAATAGAGACCTTCTGCTATTATAGAAATAGTAAAAAAAATAAGTGTAAAATGACAAAATACTGGTAAGGGAGGTAGGACACCTCGGTTGCAAATATAGTACTGGTGATGAAAGATTACAAACTGATGATGAAAGGCATGTGTGTGTTATAATGCACTCCGTTTGTTCTGGCACATTGAGTTTCCGCTAGCCACAAATGTGAAGATAAAAAATAAATTTTCTTAACACTAGGTCTTACTTAGTTCTCTGGCCGAACCCAGTAAATGTATCATATTGTAATATCTGCAGGAGTCGATATAAGAGATACAATTCTAAAGTGCTGGTGGAGGTACAATGTAAATAATAAAGAAGCTTTTGGCTGCAAATCTAAAAAACAACTTTCAGATTTTGTCTATAATCACTATTCTTTGAAATTTCAATTGATCCGCAAAAATTCATAATAAAGAGACCAGTCCAAAAAAATTTAATATAAAACTTTAAAAATAAACTCAATCAATAAGCATTTATTGAAAAATTCTTTTCAAAATTTTAACCAAATCGTTTAGTTGCTGTCGATGGCGAATTGACGTATTTAGGTCGGAACTTCGACAAAATATGTTGTTTCGATGCCGATGTTTCTGAACGGTTATGAAATGTCGGTATAACTTTGTGTGGAATGACTAATGAAAAATTGAATGTTTTGTACTGTGACGATAGTTTTTATAATTTTTTTTCTTTACGTTGTAGCTATAGGATAGGTGGGGTGAGGGAATCTAGTGTTAAGACATTCCGTTCCCCATTTTTCTACCTCATTTTCGAGACATTGCATGTTGAGTGAAGGAGCTCAATGCTACTCTTTGTTTTATTACCAGAGCGATGAAATAGAAAATGAAGATAATCATTGTCAGAATGAAGATAATCAGTGAGAATCGAATCCACAATTGCTGGGTAAAAATCAGTCAGTCCTGTTTTAATTTTAGTTCTGTTAAAATATGTTCTTTGTATTATTTTCGTTCTATTACATAATGCAAATACGAAAAGAAAATAAAAAACAAAAGACGCTACCCTACATTCCTCGCCTCGCCTACGATATTAATACATACATTCGATTATATACTACGAATTCCACTATGATGATAGTTATTGCTAATTCACACATGATTGGATTCCATAAAAGGAATGTTTTATGTTCAGTTTACGAGTGGATGTCTCTTCCCCTATATTACGATATCCCATTGGGTTGTTACCCAACAAACCAATTTTTTGAAGCTAAATTGGAAATAGAGGGGTTTATCTTACACGACGATTGTGGATTCTATTCCCACTCGAGAGAATTCATTATTTTCATTTCCTTGCTTTGGTGGCATTAGGTTCCTACACTTAACAGATAATTTCTCGAAACTTGAGATTAAACTAGACGATGAACTGCTTGCCACCTTATTAGGCAGTGAACAAAAATAGTGATTTAAGTCTATTCTCTATATGTACACTAGTTATAAATTAAAAAGTGTGAAATAAAATAATAAGCGTATTCTCGAGTAGAAATCGTACTCATAAGCATTACGTGATAAAATACTCCGTTTTATCTATCTGTTCCGTAAAATAATATCTAAATACTAGCTTTAAAACCGTAGCAACACAAAGATAACATTTCTAGGTGCGACTGTACCAACGTACATTACAGTCTAATTACTGAAGTAACCTCATAAATGAATGAATTTTCTACTACACCGACCTAGTATAACGTCCTATTTTTAGACTACAGGGAATCTGATTTGCACTACATTTGTTGAAGATTTTCCAGCATTATGCATTTAAATGGGAATTTTATTTTTTTAGTATCACGCTGTATCCCGCACAGAAGGGAAGGTAGAGGGAATTTGTGTTAAGATACTCCGTTCCTCATTTTCTGCCGAATTTTGGAGACATTGCGTGTTGAGTTGCGGAATTCAACGCCGCGCTTTGCCTCGTCACCAGAACGAAATAAAGTATTGAATTTAATTAACTAATTTTAAATATTTTGTTACAGGAACTGTGTAGAAATGAATTTCATTTGCATCTTTATCATCACAGCGTTGTGTTACGCGGGTGAGTACGAATATATTGCTAAAAACATTGTTTAAAATAATGAAAAATATTATTATATCAATTGATATGGAGTTGACATTTTGGATAACCGTTTAAAAGTTTGATTATTAATTAAATATAGCCTTTACTTGTCTCGCTTTTGTTAAAATGACAATAACCAAATCATGTAAACGCAATGCCTCCATTCGATAGAAAGTGGGGAACAGAGTCTCTTAACACTAGGTTCCCAGGTTCCCTCTGTTCATCCTGCTATTTACGGGATACAGTGTGAAAATAAAAAATCCAAATGTCCTGTCCTAGTGTTACAGACAGACACGCCGTATACTACTCTCTGCTTAATGTTTTGGCGATGAAATTAAAATAATTAATTTCTCTGTGTGAAAAACAAACTTACAACCGTATCGTTTACCGCCGCTGTGCTACGATGACCTCCTATGATTGTATGTAATTTATTTTTCATTAATTATGTAGAGACCGGAAAAATTAAAGAATAAACATGTTAAATATTCATCCGTATACAAATTTCTTTTTTGTTAACAATGGTTATATATTAAGGGTACGAGTAATTTGCGACGAAATAACGAAACGCCCTAAATCGAATTTGAAGTAGTGACCACTTAATGTCATAATAAATGAGCGTTTACACGCTTCAATGAGCATTAAGCGCGAACTCCCAATTGTTATCGATTGATTTGTCGTCGTTCTCTGTTAGAATAATTATTATTATAGGAATCCGTGGGTGCCGAAAATATTCGTTTCGTAATATATATGTAAATATATTTATAATTTTTTACTTTTAAAAATAGAAAAAGTTTATAAAAAAAATGTATGATTCTTGTAAGCTGTATTCGGTTATAACCATTATATTAGATGTCAAATGTCACCGCTGGGTTATTTCTTAACTAACTTAACTTAGCTTCACGCTGTATTCCTGGTGGGGTAGTCAGAGAGGTGCAGCCCAATGTGCAGCTTCAACTAGTTCTTGCAGTTCTTGCAGTACTAGTTCTGCAAGCGATATTGGTAGCGCCGGTTCTTTTTCGGAAAACTTCATTTCCTATTTTATCCTTCCAAGAGACTACGAGCATAGCTCCACAGATATTGGGCGACATGACATTTTTAGAGTAGAAGTCGAACTGTTAGTCCACGTAGGCACCGTAGGTCAAGACAGGTTTCACCTTATTTTCGAGACATTGTGTGGTGGTACTCAACGCCGCGCTTAGTCTTATAAACAGAACGAGAAAATTAAAATAATTCTTCTGAGTGGAAATTGAACTCTAATATATATTAAAGTTTTTAGATTCACCAGAAAAAGGTTTCCACGTTCGATGTTACATATATACGAGTACTTACCATTTCAATCGCGCGTCTACGGAATGCACGTTTGAATTATTTTCAAACAGAACTAGGTGTTATTTTTTTATACCTGCCAACAGATTCTCTCAAAAAAATACTGTAAAAGCCTGAAATAACTTTGTCAGTATTTTTTCTCCGTTTTTTTGACTCTCTCTCGTCTAATTGAGTACTGAAGCTTTACTGTAATTATTTTTGAAAATATTGTTAGGTACCTACTTGTTAACTTGTTTGGCATTTACAGGAAAAGTTTTGAGAGGGCTTAAGTCGAAAATAAAATTTATTCGGACCATTAACTTTTAATTTGTAGATAGCTACTGGTTTTTGTAAAATTATGAATGGGAATATTATTTTTATTTGTGTAGAATAATAATATACAGTATTTTTAATGTGCTTTAAAATACTTGTACGAGTATATTTTGATTGGTACAGACAATTATATTACTTCTTTTATTTTTATCATTAAAGTTATTAAAATAATATTGAACTAAAATATTTTTTAAGTTGACTTTGCTTCTCTTTTATCTTATGATTTTTATAGCTTCGCTATGACTGACAGTTTAGATTTTTCTTTGTATATTAACCTAAAAATTATAAAATAATCGAAAAAAGTAAATGTAAAATATAGTATAGAAAATATCGTCAAATTATTTTAAAAAAATCAAAAATAAATCTCTGTAATAAATGTTTAAGCCAATATGACCTAAAACCTCAGCACTATAACTACAAACAAAATAAAATAAAAGACGTTCTACATTCCATCTCATTAATGTACCAAGGAAATGCAAGACATTGTGGAGTTTCCAAAGAATTATACTATTTTTCATACGTTATTATTCCGATTGCCAAGCAAGGTATATAAATATTATGTATGTGAATACAAAAATGTGCTCGTATTGTTCATAGTAAGAAGCGGGCTCATTACCGTAGCTACGATGTGTTTTAACTATTAAATTCTTTGGATTTGCTTGGTTTTTTAAGCTTTTTTGTAACCAATGGTTGAGTTAGTTGATTTAGCTATAATGTTAGTTGATTTTAATATGTTAGTGGGGAACGGAGTGTCTTAACACTAGGTTCCCTTTGCCTACCCTGCTGTGTGCGGGATACAGCGTGAAGCTGATGATGATGATGATAGTTGATTTTACTATTGTTATTTATATTTTTATATATAAATGATAGCCTGCTAATGCATTCTAGTAAGTACGCTAACTGACTGTGGACCTACTTTTTATGCACATATGTGGTAATGGATAGAAATTAACAAGCTAAACGGAAGTAAAGTATAAAAAAGTATAAGAAGTTTATGAATTAGAATAAATAGATTAAGGCAGATTCAAACCTTTTACCGCATAGTAGGGAAGGCAGAGGGAACCTACTTTTAAGGCACCTCGTTTCTCATTTTCCGATGTGTTTTCAAGACACTACGTACACTTTACACTGTACACTTTATATTATTTATATATGACACTTTACACTATTATTTACGTTATTTAACACATAGTTTCAGCAACGACACCGATTTTAAATTCTTAAACACCGTTTACTTTACTTACTTTACTTTTATGTGGGTATTATTGTTTTTCTTTTTGTAAATTACCCTACATTGACAATTCTTACATGTGTTTAGTTAGTGGAGAAACTCAAAATACAAGGCAACATGAAAAAAAAAATATTATAAAATATATATCATTACATTAAATGTAATCATTCCTCCTGGTTGGGAATGAACTTGCGACTATCTAATTAATATTCACATGCTCTCCCACTATGCCACGAGGGCATGTTGGATTAATAGTTGCAAGGTAATCTACAATATGGGTTTCAGATTATGATATCATACAAATATTACAAATGTGAATGTAAGTTTTGTTATGCGTTCACTCCAAAACTACGCAACCGATTATCATCAAACTTTATACACAATATACATTCGCCTAAATGGAAATCGAATCCAAGACCGTCACAATTTACTATCAGTCGCTGTGCCACTGCTCACACAGTTAATTATTTATTTAAAATAACACTTAAAAGAATAAAACAATAAGATATTCATATAATAATCATAAAAAACGCAATAAAAACTAGTTATTCTTCCATTATACATACAAACTCGTAGAACGCGTTAAGCAAAAACAATTTAATAGTAAAATGTAGCTTACGCGGTGGAAATGCGTATTTTATAAAAACAAAAGCGAATAAGTTGAGTGGTACCGCAGTTACTACATTGTTCGTCGTACGTGTATATTTTTAAATTTGTACGCATTTTCTATGGAGCGTATTATAGCGGTGTTCTCAATGGTTCTATGGTACCCCTGGCTGGCTGGGAGCTGTTTTGAAAATTGTTATTATAGTTGAAGGCGTTTTGGCGTAGTGGGAAAATATTTGAACGTATACACGGTGGTTGTAGGTTCGATTCTCCTGAAGAAATAATCAGTCTGATCAGTAAAAGATTCCAGTTAATTTCTATTTGTATTCACACATTCTTATTTAGCGTCAAGATTCTTAGTTCCGTGTTGTTAGCCAGAACGGGAAAATAAAAATAATGAATATCTCCCGAACGGGGATCATAGGTATGCACAACCATCGCGCTTACAGTCAGAAGCACTTCCACTGTGCTACGAAGGCTTCCAGATTAACTTTTTTGCACAAAGCTGGAGGATAAGCAGGAGGTATCTTATTAAAACACTTTCGTTTCCCAGGGAGAGCTAGGTTCCCTCTGCCTTCCTTGCTACATTCGAAATACGGCGTGAATCTAAAAAAAAATCAACGATTTGAATTTAAAGACATAAACACCAGGTTTTGCCAAGTTTCCCTATCTTTTATAACATATATTTTATTAATAAGTTATTTTGTTAAAACCTAATCTCTTTATAGAATTACTTTCATAATTGAATTAGTTCCTGGTGGTTGATGCCTCTTTGATGCTATTATTCTAGGCCTTATTCAATTAAAGGCCGTTAACAAAGTTGGTGAACAATTTGTTGAGAAATACTCGTACACTTAAGTATATGAGTTTGAAGGCTTCGAGTACACGTGACCGAGTTTATGATTCAGATATCTGGAAGATGTTATTAACTATAACTTTATCTTTATCTTATTGATATATACCTATAAAGATAAAGATAAAGCCGTAGTTAATAAAAAGATAATGCCGTCAGGAAACCGTCGTGACGCTGCGTCACAATGGTGTGACTGTACGTCCTGACGTAACGCGACGGTTGTGGATTCGATTCCCACTCGGAGAAATGAATTATTGTTTACTAATATTTTGATTGATTCGCTCTGTCACCAAGTCAAAAGCCCGGCGTTGAGTTCTACCACTCAATATGCAATGCCGCGAAAACTTAAGCGAAGTAAGGAACAGAGTGTTTTAATAGTAGGTTCCACCTAGTTCCCCATTTTTCTCCCAATTTTCGAGATACTTCGATAGATATTTTCGAGATTCACTTTCGAGATTGTGTGTGTCGGTGGAACTCAAAGCCGCGCTATATCTTGTTACCAGGAAATGAAAATGATAAATTCCCTTGAGTGGGAATCTAATTTACAACCGACGCATTTACAACCAGACCCTGTGCCGCTGCCCACGATTGCCTAATGCTCATAAAAACCAAAAATTTATTTAAAGAACCTTTGACCTTCTACCTACTAGATAATAATTCTAATATAACTACTAAACTATAAGGCTCTCGTAATAAAATATCACATAAAACAACGTAAATACACTATATAAGTGTATGAAAGCTGTTTAAATCTAATAAAGCAGTATCAAAGAGCCAGTTCCGAACATTAATGAACTTTGCAACTAGTAAGTTACGTCAATGACACTAAATTAGTAGAGGGCCGTGAAGAATATTACTTTTATGATATAAAGTAAGAGCAACGCTAATTTTGTTCCCGCTGTATCCCGCATGTATCTAACAATTTAGATAGGGGGAATCTAGTGTTAAGATACTTCGTTCTCCGTCCACTCCTGAAAATGGGGACTTTCAGTCTACTTCTCAAGATATTACATGTTAAGTGGTAAAACTTAGTAAAAATTCTTAATTGCTCCGAACAGGAATTGAATTGATAATCGTCGCATTTACAGTCACTATGCCGGTGCAACACGCCGGCTATTTATATATTTTTTTATCAGGGTACACTGAGGATACATAGTGTTGAGACACTCCGTTCCCCATTTTCCAAATTCTGGAGGCATTGCGTGCTGGGTGGCGGAATTCAACACCACGCTTATCCATGACGCCAGAATGAAAAAATGAAAATATAAAATATTTCATTTTCTCGACTGGGAATCGAATGTACAACTTGTTTTGAGTGGGGATCGAACTTACAACCCCTCCGTCACGACGTGGCTTGTATATTTATGATGATAAATTACAATTTCTTACAAATTGACATACTTCATTATACTTTCATAGTTAGAGATAAAAGTGACGCGATTTATTTAACAAAAGACCCTAACGAACTGGGAGTAACCACTTCCTTTAGAAATAACATAACTAACTCCCAATTTGCAATATTGACTCTGGTTGTATGAAATCACTGACTATTGATGTACGTAGTATCGGATACGTTTAAGAAGCTATTTCAGTTAAAACAAGTTCAAATTCTTTATGGAGAATTATTTTCACGTCTGCTTTCTCCATTTAAAAAGTGGAGGATGAGAAAGAGAAATTGAAAAATCCACACGAATGACGCTATTATGAAAAAAAATTCGTACGTCAATGGGAAATGACTTTGCTGTAAATAAAATGTAACTGTACAAAAATAAAGAACCTTAATATTTACCTAAATCAGAAATCGAAGTCAGAAGCTTTTATTCCTCACTTATCGCAAATACTATTTTGATCTTTATAAATTATTTCTGATTTTTTTCATATATCTAAAAGATATCTAACACAGTTACTCAGCCAATTAATTTCGGCCTCACTTTCTTTTCAATTGCTTTAAAATCATTTACATGATTTTATTACTTAAACACTGCTAATTTCGTTTGGATTTCTTTCTGTGAAATTAATAAATTGAATGTGAAATTAATTTAAATAAATAAATTAATGTAATATCGAGAAAAAAAATAACAATTAAGCGTGTGATTGTAAAAGCAATAACTTTACAGGATTCCATTCTCGCTCGAGGAAATTATTTATTTATTTATTTTATTTATTTATTTTAAGTTGGGAAACAAACAGCATTTTACAATTCTTTTTAGTATAATACATATCCATATTCCAATTGCCAATAAAGTTTCCACTTATACATAAAACATGGAGTGAATATGTTGCTAATTAACAATTAAAAAAATATATTATATATTAAATACTTTCATTTCTTCGCTTCTTTCAGAGTGTCGCAACTCAGGGCCGCGTTTTATCTTTTTACCGAAATGAAATCAATGCATTTCTTCGAGTGGGAATCGAACCCAAAACGGTCGCTATCACACGCCACGAAAGTCTATTTATTCTGAATCTGCCAAAATAATCGTGTGAAATTAAGGTAGTGTCGATGTAATATATATTTTTATTTTTCCCTTTAATCTTTACATAGCTAAGTAGGCAGCAAGAGACTAGTGTCAAGACACTCCGTTTTCCGCTCTCGGCTCGAAACATTAAAGAAATGAAATTAACTCATTTCCACATCGAACCCACGACTATCGCTATTTCATTCAAACTCTGTCCTACATACCTATTATTTGGTACAGGTGTACCAAATAATAGTCAATGTATAAATTATAGGTATAAATTATACATTGAATTTCTAAGAGGATAATCGATTCAACTAGTATGGAACAAGAATTTGAGAATGTCAAACTAACCAAGAAGTTCTAATGAATGTGAAATTGCAAACTACACATCTTCAAGTTTCCAATACTTTAGTTTAAACTAAGCTAAGTTAGGGTTTTTGGTTTTCATTAAGATTCTCATTTTGATGGTATAATGAGGTATTCAAAAGTAAGAGTAAGAGGCAAAATTGGCTAGGGGAGACCCAAGTTGAAATTATAGAACCATCGATTATATTGGGGGAAGGTCACGTAAAAAGTATGAGGATCAGTGGACGAGACGAAATATGCAGAGACCGTAGCATTCGGCTCTTTGACTACGCCGTTAATGATAAGGCGCGAAGCTAAAGCTTAAGCTGATGTGGAATTGTTTCATTCAATACGTAGTTCGACTTCATTTAATGAAATTAAGTATTTTAAGAAAAGTATTTTAATTTTTGAGGCCATCGTGGGCCGGTGACTTATAAGTGTGACACGACGGTTGTCGGTTCGATTCCTATGTAGGGAATAAAATATTTTATATTTTAATTTCCTCGCTCTAGTAACAAGGCAAAGCGCTGTGTTGGGTTCTTTATGTTATTACCAGAAGGAGAAAATGAAAATATATCACCCCCCCATGGGGAATTGAAGTTAAAACCGTCGCGTTAACAGTCAGTCTTCGCCACTGGGCTATGACGTACTCATATGTATGACGTATGTATGTATGTATGTATGTACGTATACTTCTTGAGCCTCACGTACACTGATACACTAGTAACAGCAGTTGAATAGAGTTAGTTAGGCGCGGTCTGGCTTCGTTACGGCGTATTGTGACGCCTTACAGTACAGTGCTGGATGAATGAAATGAAATCGTTTTCTGCCATTTCGTGACGTTTTTAAAAAATTTTATTCAGGTTTTTAAAAAGTCAACTTTTCACGTTTTATTTTATATTTCGTTGTAGTTTGGAAAAGTGTTGTTTTTACACACAAAAAGCGTGTTTTCTATTCGCATAGAACTATACACTTTTTATGAGTGTAGGTATTTCTTTTCTTTTTGGGGACGTTGTGTCCCAAATGTAGTGAATAAAAGAAGGAATTATTCGTCCAATTTTCGAGCCATTGTACGTTGAGTGGCGGAACCCGACGCCGCGCTTTGCGGCGTTACCAGAGCGAAGCAAAAAAAAATTCAATATTGCGTTTCCTCTAACAGGTATTGAACCCGCGACAGGCTTCAAAATCTAAATGTTATTATAAAAAACATAAAAAACAATATATATATATATCACAAACTAATTCACAACGACCCCAGCAAAATATTGTTCTAACCGCAAGAACTTTGTTAAATTATACGGTGGAGATATTAAAATTATTTTCTTTCATTCCCAACGTCAATTAATATTCGTTTTAGTTAGAACAAAAGATAATATTGGGATATCATTTTCACGCTTCATATCTTTATTCAATCGATGTCTAATTGGAAATTGGTTTTTTAATGAATGCGCAGTTTTAGTGCTTTTATATAATATCTTACCTCAAAAGGTAATAACGGAACCCTTATATAGTAGTTGAGTGATTACGGAGAACGGAATATTCCAATATGAGGCTCCCTCTGTGTTTCAGTTGTGTTACTATAACCGTACTTTACTACATTATAAGTTAATTAAGCGATGAAAATCTTAAACATTACATATTTATACATTAAAATGAAGCAAACTTTAAATTTCCCTCACAAAATCCGCATTCGGTAGAAAACAGAAGAAAGAAAATTTAAAATGCCAAATGGAAATATTTAAAATATTATTTCCTCAAGTGGGAATCGACTGTGTCGCTTACAGTCACACGCTCGTGCCCATTCACCACGACTGACCTTAATTTACAGTATCTGGACGTATCTGGTTGTAATTTAGAAGCTGATAGTTCAAAATGCAATTATACAAATGATTTATTTATTTAACAATTGATAGCACTACCAACATACAGTTCGTACTCTTTTTCTTCACATCATTATCACAAACTTTTACAATTTTTAAAAAATTTAAAAATTTATATTCAAATACATTCATATTTAAATGCATATTTAAAACTGAGGCCAAGAATAGAATTGCTACATATAGATTTCAAAAACATACCTAAATGGTTGAAAATTTCAATTATTTACGTCGACATGTAAAAGTGATTTCCCATATATAGAAACAACGTACGTAGTGGTTTCCATATTACGATTTATTACGGCAAGTACTCTCAACAATTAATTAATCATAGCTCCTATCTCTGGCGTAATCACGATTAATATCCAAGTTGAAAGTTACAGATTGGTGTGGAACATCGCTTGATATATGTACTAAGGATGTCAGTATGTTTTTTAAGATATAGAAAGAGTCTAGAGTCAAGTTCCGTTTCCAACGTTACACCGGATTATATGCCTTGCATACTAAATATACTTATGAGTCCAAAGAAAAATAATACATTCCCCGATTTAGAATTGAACCCACTATAACCATATTTACAGTCAGTCTCCGTGTATTATACATAACTAATAGTTGCAAAACAAAGTAGAAACTTTTGTTGCTCTCTCATAATAAGCAGTATATTACTGCCAGCCCTGACTCGCTCATTCAATTACGCTATGAAGTTTTGTTCGCAGTTGTTATATAAGTGGATAATTGAATATTCTGAAACTTGATTGTTACTTGGATTGCGGTGAAACGTAATTATAGTTTTTGTGATATAATTATTTTTCTCTATTACCACGTATCCTCCTGTCTAATGTCGTTATATCTTAATCTTTATTTTAAATTTAACGTCTCAATGGGAATGGAGTGTCTTTACATTAGGTCCTTTAAGCTATTCCTATCTTTCTCTTCTTCCTCATCTTTTGTCGGCCTCTATTCATGTGCCGAATGTTAAATTTATGTGTGGAATAAAACTTTAAAAGCAAAATATCACGTTCCTTAAAGTTATATTCGGCATGCTATGGAAAATGCATAAATTAAAAAAGAAATAAACAAAAGACAGACTATGCAAATTGATACAATCACCGAAAATATTTCGAAAGGAAAAAAAACGGAAACGGAAATTAGTGGATAGTTTTCATTTCCGAATATCTCATAAATATGTATTCTGCAACGCCATCGAATATCACGTCTAGACTGAATAATGCATTGAGAATAAGTTCTTATGATTTGCGGTGAAGAATTGTGAACTACGGGTTCAAATTTGTTTCATTAAATATGAAGATATTGTTGTTAATCTAAAATGGCCGCCTAAACAAAATGGTGGATTACAATGTTTTTGCAGATTAAAGTGCTCGATTTGTAAAAAACAATACAGTTTTTTATAGTGTTTTTTTTGTTGTTTCACGCTCAAATGCGCTCTATGCTAGCGTTCCCCTCTTTGCACCAAATTTTCAAGACTTTTTGTGTTTAGCGGCGCAACTCAACGCCGCGCTTTATCTTCTTAGCAGATCGTGAAAAATGAAAATAATGTGTAGGGGATGAAACCCATAACATCCGCGCTTACAGTAAGATACTGTGCCGCTGCGCCAGGGCGGACACGAGATTTCAAAGTATTATGAAATAATATAATACAAAAAAAAAATAGAGAGTATCATCTACCTTCAATTCTTTTTCTTAATAATGAAAAAAAGTCTTTACGAATATTTCTTGGAATACTGAAATTATAAAAATAATTAGGGCGAATAAAAATATAATCGCTTTAAGATTTTGTACATACATCATATTATATTTGTACATAGACTTATTAAGTGTGTGAGAGGGGCCCTGTTACGAAGCAAGACGGTTCTAGGTTCGATTTACACTCAGGGGAATAAATTATTTTCTCACTCTGGTAACAAGACAAAGCGCGGCGTTGAGCTTCATTATTTAATATGCATTGTCTCTAAAATTGAGCTGCAAGTGAATACAGTGTGAAGCTATGATTATGTTTAGAATTCTTTGATATTTAAAAATTTTAAAATATTCTAAATTTTCAATAAATAAAACTTAACGTATTTTTTTTTCTTTTTGCTCGAATCATGAACGATCTCTTAGTAATTCTGTGATATTTCAGTTTCAATTCATGTCCATAAATATTCGACACCACTGTCTCGATTGTCGTGTAAACTAAGAATTTGCATCTTTTTTGAATAAAAAAATACAACCGTTAAACTACGGCTAGGAACTAAAAACTGCTTTATGAGATTCTTAAATATTTTTTTAAGGGAGCCATTTTCAATCAGGTCAATTAGGTCTGGTAAAACAAATAACAGTGTTGAATTACACCATTCTACGCTGTGTCTCAAATTTAGTCAAAAATTAAAAAATAAAATCAGCTTCCGAACCTAGTGTTAATACACTCCATTCAGAAAATGAAGACTACTAATAATAAGTATGTAAGTAGTAATACTGGATTTTCCTATCCGAACCGTTTTTCTGGTTCCGATCGGCTCATATTTTAAGTATATTTGAAGAAGGACCCTGAACGGGAATAAAACCCACAACCAACACGAATAAAACCAGACTTTCCTCAAAAGAGCTAGTATTCGGTGTATATTCTATATAGTTAAATAACAAGAAATTTTCAATGCAGTATAAAAGCGCAAACTTATTTACTTGAAAGTTAGAAGTCTGCCATCGTTTTGGACAATACCTCAGTCGTAAGACGAACTGCGAAAAGATACTCGACCGGACTTTTTTCTTTTGTTCTTTTTTTACCTTATTTCGTATCTTATAGCCGGCTTCCTGGTCTCATAATAGCTGTCGAAATAGAGATCATGTACCAGTACCCATAAAAAATAAATATTTCTGTAGTTGTGGGTTCAATTCCGACTCGGGTGAATATATTATTTTCATTTCTTCGTTCTGATAACAAGACAAAGCGAGTTGCATGCTTGCTTGTCCCGTCGTCTCTAGTCCCGCTAGGAATAAAGCGTGACACTAAAAATAAACGAAATATCCTTTATAAAGTAGGCCGCATCGTCAAATCTCCAAAAGTTCCGGTCACAAGTTCACGACATAACTTTTCTAATGCTTAACCTTTTCCTTTCCTATACGACCTCTGGGAGATCTTCCATTTTGTAAGCTTTGTTCTACTGTCAGCGACGCCGTTAAGTGACTTAACATTCATTTGGGTATTAGTATAACACATAATGTCACTTCACATATGACCTGCTATTTAATACGTGTTTTCCTTTATTTTGATTTAATCATTAATTAAATTTTTAATTTTAATTAATTGTGAATTATAAAAAGCAGTGATTTAATCACAATAATATATATCTATTGGGGTATGCAGAGTGAGCCTAGTGTTAAAATGTTCCGCTTGCCACTTTTCGCCGTATTCTGTGGTGGAACTCTACTCCCACCTATCTGAAAAATTCTCTCGCCCTTATTTTCCGTCATATTATTTTCTATATGATATTCTGGTGCTATATTACTGTAAAGTTTCATCTAAATCCGTTTAGTAGATTTTACGTGACAGTAGAATAAATATACATCGTTAAAAACTTTTACTTTTACCAAATCGTATATCGACATTCAGTACATAAATAGGGGTTGAAATTATAGTAAATTTATCTTAATGGCCCTTGAAGTCTCAACAAAGGCAGAGTTTGACTCGCGGCGTTACGATAAACGGTGACTGACGTACAATGAGGGTGGGGTGACTTGAACAAGAGCATCATTCACATCTGATTAGCTGGATGTGGCCATATTACTTCCATCAGGGTTAAAAATTATTTCGCTTTTTTTTCAGCTTGACGCTGTACCCCGCATATAGCAGGGTAGGCGGAGAGAGTCTAGTGTTGAAATATTCCGCTCCTCACTTTCCGCCGCCCTTCGGAGGCATTGCGTCATGAATTGTGGTACTCAACGCAGCGTTTGCCTCATCACCAATCCAGTGAAAAATTGAAAATATGAAATATTTCTGTTCTGTTCTGTTCTGTTCTTTCTATTATGGCGTTCCGAGCGTGCCAGTTGAGCACAAAATCACTTCGCCAGTGTCACGTTGAATGGAGAACTCACGAAAAAGGTTGTAGGTAAAAAAAAGGAATAATATTATACAACAGAAAAATGCATATGAAATATTTCACTGCCTCGACTGAGAATCGAATCTGCAATCCGTCGCGTCTACAGTCATAAGCTCGTGCCTCTGCGCCACAACTGGCCTCATTTTCGACATCTTAATTTTTTTTTTGTGGTTTTACCACGAGCAAGTGACTGTAAGCGCGACGGTTGGGAGTTCAATTCCCCCTCAGGGGAATAAAATATTTGATATTTTCTCGCTCTGGTAATTAAGCAAAATGCGGCGTTAAATTCAGCCACTCAAAATACAATGCGGTCAAACGTCTGCGGAAGGTGGACTTGGGCTTGGAAGGACTTGTCTTAATGGAACCAGACTGTCTTACGTTCTTGGGTTTCCTCTGCCTACCCTGCTACGTGCGACGTATAACGTGAATCGAAAAAAAAACCATTGAAACAACCACCAAAATTTTATTGTTGTACTATAATAAAAAATATATAAAACAGGTTTCTAATATATTTCCATCATGTTCACCCTACCGAGCCCGCACTATCGGGGTAATGGAGCAAATAGCCGACAGCGAATCCTTTGTCGACAGTAATTCGTGGGCACCAACGTCTTTGTACTATCACTTTTTATTTGAATGCGAAGATTGGTAGTTCCTTTTAAAGATCATATTTTAGGTATATTTTTTCGTTACTGCTTCCCAGTCTTTGAAGGAAAAATGGCAATAATGATAGTGAATTATTATTATTTTCTATTTATGGGTAGGGAGTGTTACGTCGTTACGCAGTGAAAGAACATTCAACTGCAAAACGCGATGATTGTGGATCCTCTTATATTCATTGAGAGTGGAGACTGAAATAAGGAAGAACAGTTCTAAGTTTCGCACTCTTTACCTAGTTTTCGAGGCATGCCATATTTAGTGGCAGAACTCACTCGTTTTGTCACCACAGTACAGAAAAATAAATTAAAATATTCAAATATGATCATTTTCCAGAGAGAATGATTATATCCTGTTCAATGCGACACGGCGCCTTTGACAAGATAAAATATTTCACAACGAAAATAATACCAAGAATTATCTAGAGAAAAGTAAAAGGTCAATATCTATAATTGTCAATCGATTACCGTAAAAATAAACAGATTTTAATAAGATGAAAAATTGCAAACATTCTGTGAACATATTTCTTGAGCTACAGAAGCGCGTTGAAATATAAATTGATTTTTAACAAAAATAAAAACCGACTTCTAACAACGAACTAAAAAGTGAAAAATACCTTTAATACAATATCTAATTACTAAGCCAGTTTGCTTTAGATCTTAAAATGATGCTTCTTAAACGAGTGGTGATGGTGGTGGTAGTGGTTGTCCTATGTAAAACTTCATTTAATTAGGTATTATTTTTGTGCAAAGTGACATTTCGGTATATTGACAAGAACATACATAAAAAGTATTCGGGCGAATTGGGAATCTCCCTTTTTCGAAGTTGGTTGAAAATGAGAACATCCTATTTGTTTTAAGATTGGTTGAAATGAAATGTAACGATCAGGAATCTCACTTCTGACATAAATTTAAAAAGTTTTTGTTTGTAACTATTACAGACAGTATAATCAATTTTTTACCAAAACAAAAAACAAACTTTCTCAATTGCCCGGACAAATGACCGGATTCCATAATCGGAACCTAACCAAACTTTCACCAAAATATCCTTGAAGTGTATTCTTTCAAATAAAAAAATCATCAAAATCGTTTGGCGCGACATTGAGTTATTCGTCTATTTGTCGCGCACATACCTAATGCAAATTTAAGACTTATGTGATTTTCTCATAGATACCGTTGTATCCATGTAGACATGGACTAAAAAAATGGGACTATTCGGGAAGTTTTACCTTTCAAATAAAAAAAAAATATATTTTAATCGGTTCACCCAGTTAAAAGTTATGAGGTAACAAACATAAAAAAAAACAGTTGAATTGATAACCTCCTTTTCTTACAGAAGTCGGTTAAAAACAAGGGCCAGGGGTTCTAAGTTTAAGCCATCGTCTGACTGTAAGCGTGTCGATTGTGAGTTCGATTCCTACTCGGAAGAAAAAATTATTATCATTTCCTTGCTCTGACAAGGAAACTCAACACACTGTCGTAATATTAGATTCCCTCCAAACATAATAATAATATTATATATTCGTAGAAATTTAAGATGTCTCCGCCACTTAACACTATTTCAAAAATCTAGTGAAAATTGGGGAAATTAAGTGTCTTAATGGTAATGGAGTGTCATAACACTAGATTCGCAGATTGCTTCTGCCTAACCATGCTATATGTGATGTGAACCTATAACCATATAATATTCCATACTAACTATTTATATCACTCACTCACTAAAACATTTATTCATTAAAAACATTCGTTCGCAACCATTCCCAGTAATATTCTGTTATGTAAACGTTTTTTAAAACGTTTCTACTTTAAGCACGTTGTAAATCGACTCGTTTTAGTATTGAAATAAAATATAAACAGTAGTTTTACTGGGAGATAGCAACTGTTTAAACATTGTTGCATTCCCTACACTATACTTGAGTTCGTTTTAAATTATGTTTTCTGTAACTTGCCTTATGTTTTTTTGGCACTTAGCAGGATAGGCAGAGGGATCCGGGAAACCTACAGTTAAGACACTCTGTTCCCATTAAGACACCTCCGTTCCCCATTTTTAAAGACATGGCGTGTTAAATGGTGGAGTTCAATGCCGTCGATTGCATAATGTTTTTAAAAAATAATTAGCATGGATTTGTTTTCTTAGTATTTAATGTCTGAAACAGCGAAAAGTACAGATAGCAGCAGACATTAGAAGAGTTTTTTTAGTTTTTTTTATTTATATACCAAAGATGACGACATTTACTTATAGAAGTATTATATTTATGCTAATTATAATATATGGCGGCGTTAGATTCCTTCATAATAGTGTCGATACACCTAACATTCTAAATGAGGAAAAATTCAAAAATTAATTGACATTTAACAAAAAATTTCTTCGCATTTTCCTCAAAATATAACACAGAAGTTACTTAAAGTTAAAAATATAATATCCAAGACAAAAAATCATTAATGATTTAGCTCTACTACGACCGAGTTGTTCGTGTAATAGCGCAAACAGCCGGCCGCTAGTCTTTGTCAATAGTATTCGTTGGTCTATACTTACTGTCTTTGTGGGCTTATTCGAGCTTTTGTTCTTAGAAGTGTATTTAAAAAGAGTAAGATATTATATTTCAGCTAAAATCTGGCTTAAATTTTTCCGAAGCGGTCGAGGCACGGCGGCAGCGTCTATGATCGTGGGTTCGATTATTTTTATTTCCTCGTTCTGGTAATAAGAAAAAGCCTCGAAAATAGTGTGTGACGTGATATATAGTGTTCTAACTCTATGTTATTTCCATCTGCTCTGCTGTATGTGACATAAAGCATGAACTTAACAAAAAATATATAATAAAACAGAATCTAAGAATCTAAAGAAAATCTTTGCAGAGGTTTAAAAAAAATGTACTTGTAAGTTAATTGACATCTAAAATTAATTTTTGAAAAAACTTATATACGGAGCAACTTTTAACTAGTTAAGTGTATTTCGCATAATACCAGACAAACGTTATTAATTATACGTTGTCTGTGAAATAAATTTAAAATATTTTTTATAGGAGCTCGCCTTTAACTTTGTACGTTGCCAAATTTTTAGTATTCGATGCGATTCATTGAGCATACGAGTATATGCTTCCAATAAATTTCATAAAAAGTTGAAAATAATATTTTTAATGTGGTCTTAAATGAAGCTGAAAACTTATGTGTAGTAATATACAGGTTTAAGAAAAAAAAGGCCACTACTGGCACAATGGGCATCTCACAGTAAATGTGATAGTTTTGGGTTCTATCCGTCACGGAGAAATTAACTATTTTTATTTCCTTTTCTGCTATCTAATAAAAGTAAAGAAATGGAAAATCATATGTACTGAATTCTCTTTTTAGTATATAGCGTGAGTGTGAGAATTTTTGAGTCATTGAATGTTGAGTGGCGGAACCCAACACCGCGCTTTTGCATTGGTACCAGAATGAAGAAATGAAAATATTAATAAATAAGAGAATAAATACATTTCCACGTACTCGCTGTTTTGCAAAATCATCTCTACTGAGTATCACAGCTTATTACATTTCACATTTATAATTATCAAAAAAATACAATATTCATCCATTTCCGTTTAAAAAGAGACCAAGAAACCGTATACCGCGTAATCTACACAACCTTCATTAAAAAGGCCGGCCTAATAATATCAATTATTATTTCACCACGAGTTCATTACCGAGGGTAGGCTTTCTTAAAAATTAAAACGGTCCTCCGCATAGAAACGAGAATGTATATACATATATATGTTTGTTTGTATGTATATATGTTTTCGTTTCATTGCCTTTTAATTAATAAATTTTCTCGCTACTTGTGTTTTCTTGTTATATGAATTTCTGGAAGCGTTTGTTTTGTTATTTAAATTGGAAATGGTGATAATTGTTAAAGATAACGTGGTCCAGTAGCGTCAAATACGGTTTTGAGTTCGGTTTTATTCCCATTAGGGGGAATGAATTGTTTTTCATTTCCTAGTTTCCCTTTTCCTACTTTGCCTTATGAGGGCTACATTAAAGTGTTAAAAATAATTGTATAAATTAACGTTTTTTAGGTCAAGCTTATTCTTTTGTATATCTTGCTCATAGTAAGATTTACAAAGGGAACCTGGGAACGGGCCCATTGAGACACTTCTGTTCCCAACTTTCCGCTGATTTCTGCTGGCAACTCGTGTTGAGCGGCGGAACTGAAGGCTGCAGTTTGTCTCGCTATCAGAACGAGGAAATGAAAATATTAAATATTTTATTCAATTTATCAAGGCGCTCGCTATTTCTCTCGCTTTTGCCCCTGCGTCACATAACGCCAAGAATAGTCCCTCAAAAATTGGTGCAGCTGTTTTGGAGATTGGCCTGAAAAACAAAAGGTAAAACAGACAAAAAAATATATACAAAAATTTCGTTAAAATGAAAAAAAGAACTAAAAAGATGTCTATAAAATTTATAAGGAAGCGCTTAGCTGACCTCCCTTTCACTGAAGACTGACTAAAAGAGGATGAATTTTTTTCACCAACCCTTCTCACACGATCGTTACAAAGCTTAAAAGAGGCTGTTATTTACCACTTGTCATTAAAAGCTCAGTTTCCGAAATATAAGCTTCAAAGTCATATAATATCACAGTCGTTAGCTTAGGACGAAACGAACATGTGGAGACGTACTATAGATATACTCGTATCTACGTATGTTACGTGTTCGATTTGCGTTAGAGGTAAATTTTGCAGGGTAGCTATTTTTATGTGCCCTTAATATAAGTTTCATGTAAAATTTCTAATTAATAATTAATAGCCTTCTGTAACTTTGTTTTGGTAAATTATAAAACGTAGAAACCAGTTAAAGACCATTCGTGGTGCATGGGCACAATCGTGTGCTTGTACGCGAGACGGGTTGTGTGTTCAATTTCCACTCGAGGAAATGAAATTAAAATATAATACTTTTATTTCTTTGCTCTGGTAACGAGGCAAAGGGCAGTGTTTACTTGCATTTCCAAAGTAATTTTAGAAAATCTTCTATTAGTGGTCGCATATTAGACTAATTTCGACAATGCTTTGTCTGTCAGTCACTTGGTAACCGAAGAGTTTTATTTATATAATACGTTAAATATTCCATAAAGTTTTTTACTTTACGTAACGTTCAACAGCTTCCCTTCATATATTTCGTTAATGTAGACCGTAACCCATAACCGCATTTTCTGTAATTTAGCTGAAAACGCTCATATTTAAAACGTGCTATTATTTACACATCGAGTCTCTTATTCCACAATACGTCTTTCAACTCTGTGACTAACATTTCATTCAAAAATACATTAAATATATTTATTAATATATTTTTAAGCCGGAAAACTAACTTTCTTTAGCTTCAAGCTGTAATTTCGAGAACTTTGTACTCTGTGTGAGACACTCCGTTCTCATCAATACTTCTGTTTGCTTTTTCCATTGAAATTTAGAGGCAATGTGTGTTGAGTGACAGAGAGTGAGGAAATGAAAATTTTAAAGAAAAATAATATTTTGACAAAAATAGTATTTCAGCTCCTAATCTTCGAGTTAATTAAATTTGTATAACTTCCTACTATAAATTAATTTTGTATAACGTTAATTTTATTCAAATTCGAAATAATACGAAATACTGTTAAAAATGTATGCAATAACATAGACCAATACCACACAAAGGCATCTAAGAGCTTTCAACTAGGTATTTTCTGCTACTCCATTCCACGCGTTCGCACAAACAGTACTAGTTTGTACTATAGAAGTTTATGGAAGTTTGCTGAATTCCATACATATTGAAACGATCGCTTATTGCAAATGCAAATTCATATTTTAGTTTGTAACATTCAATGAGTTCGTTGAAAATTGAGATATCCATTTAATTTTATGGATTTCTCACTTTTTGTAAGAAAGGTTTTATTTAGCTTCACGCTGTATCCTGCACATAGCAGTGTAGGCAGAGGGAGCCTGGGAATTTAATGTTAAGACACTCCGTTCCCATTAAGACACTTCTTCCTTTCTTCTGTAGAATTCTGAAGGCATTTCGTGTTGATTTGCGGAACTTAATGCCGCCGTAAAGAAGTGAAAAAGGTTGAGAAAACTAAATAATATCTAGTTATTTGTATTTACATATAAAAAAAATAGATTCTCTTTTGACTTCGTTAGATTCTAATGACGTTTGAAATTTCAAAAAAGTTCTTACCAAATAATATTTATTATAGAAAACTTTATAATATGTTTACAATAAATTGAACCCGCTACTACAGAATGGTACCAAAGTCTTAATTCCACCTCAGTAGGTAGCGCGACGAATTTAATTATTGCTGTAAATAATCCCTTTTGCGGCGTTGTTGGGCAAACTATGAAGATGAGCTTATTTCCCTAAGGACTAGCATTATCAAGCTCCACCGTTGTCTCTGGATATATGAAAATGAACAAACTTTTTGAAAAATGGCCGACGACTATCTCATAATTACTTTAGAATGTACAATCTTGTTTTCTATTCTAAGTCTAATCTTGTTTATGTTATGTTACGAGTTTTTGAGATGAAGAAGTGTAGCGTTGAGTTCCGCTACTCAGATTTAGGCTAAAAGTGGACGGTCTCGAAGCTGGATACTTTTTCCCTATCCTGCTAGATACTGCTATAGAACATATATGTTAAATCTTATTTTTCCCAAGAGAATTTCGGCAAATTCTTCCTCATTGCTAATATACACTGGCCGAAGGACTTAAATGCCAAATTTTACCATCTCATATTAAGTAATTTCGAAAAGAGAAGATGTTTAACAAATATAATTCTTAATTAAATTTGGACCGAAAACTGTCGTATAAGCGCTATTTAAAAATATATTAAATGAAAAATAATTACGTTCAAATAGAAAAATATTTTAAATACAGCTTGCTTTGAAATCAGGTCAACTCAAATGTTAATTTCCTGCAACGACGCCTGTAGAAAGTACCTAAATTATAAGTAAGCTTACTATTTCTATATGAAGTATAGAATTAATTAAATTACATTTAGTTTATTACTTAATGAATAAAATATTAAATTTAAATTGTCAAGACGGCGTCAATGCCGATTGTGTGTCAATTCAGCAACGGTCCCTGAAGAGCAGACGAGAACAGAGTGTCTTAACTCAATTCTCTTTCAACCTAACTAACAAAAAAAGGAAAATACTTGTAAAATAACAAAATACTATTCACTTCGCACTATAAATCCTTACATTTAACTTTAAAATGATTCAACTCTGGGTATTTCATTTAATGGGGCGACGAATGTTTGCGGCGTTACGACAGGTAGCACCCGCCCTGTAACGACACTGATATGAGGTTAAAAAAATATGATAGCAGTATAAAAAAATAAGTTTCTTTTTTCCGTTTGTTTATTTGCTTGAAATGGTTTGTTTTTTATAGGATATGTTCATATTGAAAAAATTAAAGCTCTGACTAGAATTACTTCAGAAAAGTAGCGCTTTAAGATGATGAATTTTTGAGTTCCACCAATCAACACGGAATGCCTAAATTCGGCGGAAAGTGGAGAATACAGTTTTGATGGGAATGGAGTATATTAACACTATTACCTCATTCCCAGGAAAAGATTCAGGGAAATGAGAAAACAAACATACTGCATGAGTTATAGGTTCAAACACTGGTCAAACAAAGTCAGTAATAAGAGTACATAGGTAAGTAATAAGAGTAGAGAAGTGCGATTTATCAATCACTATTTCTAATGTTCCCCTACACCCCCTAAACTACCTAAGAGAGTAGATTCACTCACATTATAGTGCCGGTCATTCATCACGGTTCATTCTCAGTCCAATCTCATATTCCTTTCTTATATATATTCTTATATGTTTTTACTGTTTCTCATATAAGAATATTTTAAGTCATATAAGAATGTTATGTATATATGTATGTATGTATAATATATAGTATCTCATTAAAACTACTAAAATGAGCTATAACCTATAGCTGATATAAAATGATTTAATTGAAAACGAAGGCGTACGTCGAAACAATTGCCCGGAGTATTGTTCATAATTAATGTTTCATTCTCATCTGCACTGTAATTAAAATTCTGTAATTAAAGTGAAAATACAAGATCTAGACGCAAAATAAATTGAAGTGTCAAAATGTACCTGTCACGCTTTATAGATTCAGTAGTATAACTGGTATAAATGCAGTGGTTGTAGGCTCGATTTGAAGTTCCATTTATTTTCATTTCAATCCTGTAAAACTGTATATAAAAAAAAGCCAAAATTTGCTCCATTTTGGCTTTACGAGGTAAAATGAAACTGAAAAAATATATCATATTAAAATACTTTATTTCACCATAGCCAATCTATAATTAATAAATTTATTTATTGTCAACAATATCGTGCACATGAATTCTTTAGTTGTTTGAATTGTATCGAAAAATGACAGAAGTCAGTTTAAAACCGTCTTAAAAGCTTCGATATTGAAAGCCGTTTAAAAGTTGTTTTTCATTAATTATTTGTAAATTTCAATATTTTGGCTTATTTAATCAGAATATAACTACAAATATTATAATTTTATGATTTATTTGAGATTTAAGACAAAACAAGAATTCAGGCGAAAGTGGAAAACGGAGTGTCTTAACACTAGGTTCCCAGATTCTCTATGCTTATACGTCGGAAGACGTAAAATAGTGATAAATAATATTATATTCCAAATTGGAGGTGAACACTTTGTTTCTTATGCCTATCCTGTTAGAGATGCGGGATACACCGTGAACGCAAAAAATTACGGGATTAAAATCTCCTACTATTGCATAAAGTCTTAATTCTAATCAAATCGAATCATTGTTTCACAATCTGTATTGCATGTAATTATGTATAGTGCCGTTTGTATCTCATATTCATCTCCAATGAATTCTGAGATTAATAATATATGAGCATTAATTAAATTAATTTCAGTACAAATATTCTGAAATGTCATACAAAGGACTAAAAATATTAAAAATTTATTAAATTTGCGTCGCCATAGTGCATTTCACATGATCATAATATGTCTGTCTGTCTCGTTAAACGCGATGGATTTAGGTTTGAATCGCGCTTAGAATATTTCATATTAATATTAAAATATTATATTATATCTTGTTTTGGCGTTATATCTGCCTGAAGAAATCACGAAGTGTTTTATCATTATGCAAAAGGTTTGAATATAGAATGTAGAGAGCAATATTATTTCGATTTCATCACTTATAAGTAATAAGATTAACAAAGCTTAGCGTTTACTTCCGCCGCTCAACTGGCAATGTCTCGAAAATTGGGTCTTAACACTAGGTCACCTTGCATTTGTCCACCTTGCTATACGGGAAAAAGCGTGAAGCTGTGTTTTTTAGTGTATTTTGTGATTTTCTTGTATAGATTTATTGCAATACATTGTATAATGCAAATGCATACAAACGGACTCACAGCATAATCTGAAGATATTAATTCTGGTTCAGGGACAGTTCGCTCGCATAAATTCTGACGCGCTCCCAAGTTTAATCCAGAAATGCAAATTTGATATGGACAAATGAAACTACTATACTTTTGCACTATTTTATTAATAATCTATTTGAGGTACTCGTATTTATAAGGAGTGAACTTCACTAAAATCTTGTAAATAAATTGAGGCTAATACGTCGCAGTGGCTTACGTTCTGACTACAGATGGTCATGTTTGTAGGTTCGATACCCACTTGATGGAATGAATTTCTTTCATTTCTTTGCTCTGGCAAGACAGATTTTGTCTCTAAAGAAGGAACGGAGTGTTTTGACACTCACTTTCTTCTGCCTACGCTCCTATATGCGTGAAGCTAAATTATAAGTAATAGAAAACGAACAAAAATGAATCCCCTACCATCGTACGCAAAAATCCCAAAGGTACAACGAGGGAATCCTTTCAATTTATAAGGCGAGTAATACAGGTAGGCTTTAATATCGGTATTGATTTCCACTGAAATTTTAAACGTGTTAATATATTGATGACTTTGTTCGTAGCCGGTGGATATTAAATATTTAAGCCTATCTACGGTCTTTTAATGAATGCGTTGCTCTTTCAGTATGAAACCTTTAGGCTATAATAGCCTTTGCTTTATAAATTACTCGCTTTTGCCTGCGGCTTCGCTCACATGGTTCAATGGAAAAATATATTCTAAATTGCAAAAAAAGCTTCAAGAAATACTTGAGGCCAGTCGTAGTGCAGGGGCACAAAATGTGAATAAAACCGACTGGTTGTGAGTTCGATCCCCATTCGAGGAGACAAAATATTTATTTAAATTTATATTTACATTTCCGCCACTCTGCTGAGTTGCGCAATGCCTCAAAAATTGGACGGAAAGTGGAGAACGGAGTGTCTGAACACTAGGTTGCCTCTCTCTGTTGATGTAACAGTAATCTCTCGAAATCTTTCACACCAATTGACCACACATCATCACACAGTGGCAATGAAGTAATTAGTTTCCGATAATTGAATTTCCGTTAACCGTGCGCCTTGTGATTTGCAAATAACGGTAGTGCTGGATGGAATATTTTAAGCCATTTTAAATGGATTTTATAGTAAATTTTGTATTTAAAATTTCTTGTTATTTAGAAATAATGGAGTGAAAAATCTTTACTGTTTTGATTATACTCGTTGTGTAAAAATATGTGTTTTTAATCATTTTTAAAGTGTTAATCCACATTTAGGAAAGAATGCTTTTTTAAGAAACGTTTCGAAATTATACGTATCGATATTTGAAGCAATCAAAACTAAATTAATAAATTATAATAAATTTAATAAATAATTTGTTTTTATAAATTATTTGTTTTCCTTTTGGAAGAGAAGAATAGGAATCAAACTAAGAAGAGTTCTATTAACAGGCAACGCCTACCGCCTACCTACTGCGCCGCTGCACGACCAAGGCTTCAAAGTTTCTTTAGGCAGAGGAAACCTAATATTAAAGTATCCCTCTCCCTACTTTCAAATTCGTTGAAAAATGGAGAACAGAGTGTCTTAAAGAATAATAAACATAAAACATATTAAGATTCCCAATACTCGTATACATCTAAGTAGAAGTCATTTCTGCATTGGAAGTATCTTTAAACATGCGCCGCCAAGATGTAATAAACCTTATCATTTTCATCTTTTTCTCATTTGTGTTAATGTGGAAAAATTGTTCTCTTGCGACTGTCGTAAGTGTTGCTTAAAATATACATCTGTCACTTTTATATTACCTTTTTGTAACTTACGACCTAGTAAGTATTTCTAATTAGAAAGGCATAGGAAGGCTATGGGTTCATTTATATTATGGGTTTGGCTTCCGTTCTGGTATCGTTTATTATATTTAAAATCTTTGACATTTTTTAAGTGGTTGTGTTTATTTTTTGGGTGTATAAAAAAAATCATTCTTCGTTTTCCACTGCGAGAAAATAAGAATCATAGTTATATTAAGAGAAATTACATTTAGAGAACTTAGTATGTTGACACTCTATTTTCCGCTTTTCATTAATATTCGAAATATTACATGAAAAGACGCGGAACTTAACACCGCGCTTTGAAATAATAATAATACTTTATTCTAAAATTAATTAAAGCCAAGAGATTCTGTTAACAAAACGAATGAGAAAAAACAATCCGACCAAAGCGTACCCTAGTAATACTAAGAACGTGTAGAATTTTTATTAAAATCATAACTATCTTCCACTTGCCTCGGACGCGTTTAATTATTTTCTTTGAGGTATTATAATTATACAGTAGTAATAACTAGTTTTTATTTTTCATTTTCTAAAGTTTTTCCAATTACAATATTTTTTTATTTAAAAAAATAAAGGAATGTCAAAACACTCCGTTCACTCCTAAAAGTGTTCTGCCTGAATTTAAGACAGAATAGTAGAATTTGGAAATTTATAAATTTGAATCCATATATGTAGGTTTGTGTTTACTCGAATAAAAAACCTACAATATAATTGGTTTTTTTTATTTTTTATTTTGATTTGAAATCTAGAACAAATTCTGGAATTAGTAATTCCACGCGAGCCAGGGTTTAAGATAGTCTTAAGCCATAGATAGTGTTAAATGTGCATTGTCTTCCTTCCTTACAAATTATGAGACATTACGTGTTGAAACTTATCCTCGCTCCATCCAATTAGAAAAATGAAAATTATTTTAATATAATTAGGATATTTAGTCATCTTTAATTATTCGGAGCTGGTTTTCTAATTAATGTTGATGATCCTTTAAATTAACCTTCAAAATTAATAAAAAATATTAATTGGACCTTTGCAATTGTCTAGCAATGGTCAATGACGAAGATTCTTTTATGGTTTCATTATGTATGTCGCGTATAACACACTGAGAAGAGGAAACCTAGTGTTACTACACTCCGTTTTCATTGCACAACCAAATCTTTGAGACAGACAAATTATCACAGATATATATATATATATATATATATATATATATATATACATATATATATTAGAACAAACATAATATCACATACCTAAATACATATATACATATATAAATCAAATAAAAACATATAAAATAACTCGTCTAAGTTAGTAGAGTTGTGTAACTACAAATTCGTAGTTAGTACATACTACCAAATGCTGGAATCTTCATTCCGTCTCTAATGGAAGGTTGCTAATGAGTCGCGGAAGCCCGCAGTTACATTAGGAGTTCGGACTTCATTATTAAGCCTTATTTAAATGGAACCAAATTTGTTATATATAGTACTATATATACTTATATAACTATATATACTTATATAACTATATATACTTATATAACTATATATATTTATATAACTATATATACTTATAAATATGAGACCACTCATGGCGCCATGGAATGATTTTTGGCTCTGATGTCGAAGTAAATCGCGGCGTTGAATTCCGCCACTCAACAAGCAATGCCTCCAGAATTCAGCGGAAAGTGGCGAGCGGCGTGTTTCAACATTAGAACCCGCAGCCTACCCTGTTCCATACGGGAAACAGCGTGAACGTGAAAAAACGTAACAAAGCCAAACACGTTAGAAGTCAACCTATCTCAAATTACTCTGAAAATTCTCATATCTACTTTACAATTATATATATTTAAAAAATTAAAAATTATATACTTTAATAACACAGAATGAAATATACAAGTAAAATTGGAGTAAAATAAACTTAGTGGTAATTCTAAGCCAACACGGAATATTTATACGTAACCATTTCTACTCATGTTGATTACATGTAAAAAGAAGATGCACCGGATATTTGGGAGAGCTCTGTAAGTAGAGCTTTGACATTTTTTTTATAATTTTTTATGGTAATAGATGCGTTTTGCTTTGGTCCTAGGTCCTTTTTTAACTTCACGCTGTATAATCGCGTAAAGCGCAGCAAGCTGCAAGGCAGCCTGTATAAAGGTAGGCTAGGCTAGTGTTAAGATACTCTGTTCCCCTAAAGCCTAATTCAAGAGGGAAATTAAGTTTANTTTAGCCTTATATTTTCTTACAAATTCTATTGAAAACTGAAAATAATTTCATAAATATATTTAATAAATATTCTTATAGTTCAAGCAGGCGTAGCCGAGTTCGGGTCCACTAGATTACAAATAAAGTAAAAATAAAAAATAAAGAATTATGTATTAGAATTCCAAGTAATCGAACCTACATACTCCTCAGTAATTCAAAACATAATAAAGTATACCTAATAGCACTAAAAAACACTCGACTAAAACTACCCTTGCTGTATTCGAATGGTTACACCACAATGTTAGTTTCAACCCATTTCGTTTCACCGACGCTTTTCCTTTTGTTTCTAATGTATATTTTCTTAGATAGCGCTTTGTTTGGAAGGAAATGGGCGATTTTTTTTACTTTTTGTATACAGTTCACTTGTAAAATAAGATTTTTTTTTTGTTTTGGAAGAAGTATTTTTGGACTACGTTTAAGAAAATTATTGTATTTGTATTGTAATACTTAATTTTAGAGGAATTAAATTCACGTCTATTTTGTAGATTTTGTCTATTTGTCTATTTGTTCTATTTTGTAAATGTTTATTTTATAAAAGTCTTGGTCTATTAGATAAATAGGCGGAATATAGGAACCTATTGTTAAGACACTCCGTTCCTCTTTAGGACTCTCGTTCCCCACTTTCAGCAGAACAAAGAGAAGAAATTAAAATATTAATTATTTCATTCCCCTGAGTGGAAATTAAACCCACAGTCAAATTGTTGCCCAAAACAATACGCTAAAATAAATCAAAATATATTAACTCTATAAGAGACTGTATGTAAGTTAAAATTTATTAATATTATAGTTCTATAACATTATTGTCTTAATAACTAAGAATAATGAGTGTGCGCAGATGCTAACTAAGCCTCAACGATTTATAGCTGTTATTCCTTTTTATGGTATTGTAAGAAACTATTGTTTACCTTTATTAGCTTTGCACACTATTATCTTGTAGTACATAGAGTATAAAGAGAGATAGTGTTAGAATATTCCGTTAACACTAGATTCCCAGATACCATTTGCTATGTGCCGGATGTAAAGATTAGTTTAAAGATTCAAATTCAATTTCCTTGAGGAAATAAATTTTTCGTTCTGGTAAATAGTATTGTGGGGATCTAAAGGGGGGTACGGAGTGTCTTAACACTAGGTTCCCTCTGCCTACCCTGCTGTGTGCGGGATACAGCTTGAAGCTGATGTATATAATAGATTGCGGCGACTTAAGTTGAAAATATTGTATATTATAGTAATTTCTTCCTTTTCTCCGTCTACTTCTTAGTAATAAAAACTTTTGCTAACAATATTTATTATTATATTTTATTGAAGTTTAACTTAGCAGCTACAGTCAGTAAAGTGCGAAGCTAATGGTTAGATAGTTTGAACTTTGAGACTTTATTATATGAAATACACAGTATGAAATAATAACAAAGTTAAAGTACTATATGTATACTTAATAATATAAACCTGAAGAGTTTGTTTGCTTAAGCATACTAATCTCAGGAACAGGTTCCAATTGAAAAATATTTTATTTTATGTGTATATATTGTTCAAAAAAAAAAATCCATTCAGAATCTACTGTTAAGTTCCTTTCTCCAATATCCAGTTTTCCGCCATAATATTATATTTAAATCAAATTTCTTTTTGAATAGCGAAACCTAACGCTGCGGTTTGCGTTATTTATAACTATATTTAATTAAATTATTTTTAATACATGGAGATTGAACCCACGATTATATATATTTTATTTTAATTCTCTTCGTCTCTTGGTTATGAATATAAAATATTTGTACCCACAGCCCTTCTAATTCCCCCTTATCTAACATTACTCTACATTTTGCGTAAAATGTGTGAATAATACGTATTGTTCTTACTCAGACGTAAATGAGAAAAAAGTATGAAGACGAATAATTTTCTTCCTCCAAATGCACAAAGGCTTTATAAATGATTGGTAATGTGGGATGGGGCGAGCTCTCTGTGGGTTTGGTGTATGGATTCTAATATACGTGTAAAAATAGATGAGTGGAAAGTAAGAATTTTGAAGCCGTTTATTAATATTAGAAACCTAAATAATATGTTGTAGTTTAAAGCTTTAAAAATATGCTTTTCTATTCCAAGTGCTATGGAATGTGCTCGAAAATATAAATTACATGTCTTAACTCTAAAGTTATACTAGGAGCCTCTGAAGAGCTCCATAATTCGAGGTCCTGGCTTCATCTGCAGGTCGATCATACCACATTATTTTATGTGCCTGTACCTGAACTTCATCTCTCTGTAAAGTTTCATGATGATACAATTACAACACTGCGCCAGGAATGCCTCTAGTTGTATGATATTATACGACTAAAAATTACAATAAAAAAATAAAATGTATATGCATATTGCAGAATAAAAGTGCTAACTTTTATGCGTGGCATTTGACAGTATTTTTATGAAAAGATAAAGTTGAAGACAACAGTTTCGAACTGCTTTGAATGGCTCTACTACAAAACTACGAATGAATAGAGGGACGAAACTGTATTCAAACTATTTGAAATTTTATTATTTTATATACTATATATATATATATATATATATATATATATATATGGTATTTACAGGTATCTTTTATAGTATTGAGGCACTGATTATCGCCATTCTACCGGTTATGTCTCCAGAATTCGTCAGAAAGTGGGGAACGGAAGTGTTTTAATAGGAACGGAGTGTATTAATACAAAGTTCCCAGGTTCCCTTTGCCTACTCTGCTTTGTAAAGCTAAAATATGTATAGGTTAAATTTTATATTACCTTCAAGCATTTTCATGAGTTCCCACTTGGGGGACGGAAGAAACAAAGGAGGATAAAAAAATGGGAACGTAGTGTCCTAGTTGTAGGTTCCTTTTGCCAATTCTGTATTATATTGCATGAATCTGACACTAAACTTTTAATTAATAGGAAAATTTAAATTATTTAAAATACATTTGTCTTAATAAAACTGCAGCGTTGAGTTCCACCACTCAGCACTCAATGCCTCGAAAATTCGGCGGAAAGTGGGGAACGGAGTGTCTTAACACTAGGCCCTCTGTATAGCCCAATATGGAGGATACAGCTAAATCTGTCTTAAGTGAAAATCGTATCTACATAAATTGCACGGAAGATCAGACTCTTTGACCAATGCTACAACGGTAGTATTAATTAGAAATCCATAATTATACATGTATGTAATTATCATAAGATATTAATTACTTAGACGTTATTAATTAACATTATATAATATATTATAGTCGATGTAATCCTGAAGCAATTATAATTATAAAAAATAATTATAAAAGATAGAATCCCACTCGGGGAAATGAGTTATTCTTATTTCTACGCTGGTAACAAGGCAGAGTGCTACATCCAGTTCCGTCATTCAACATACAATATTTGTAAAATTGGTTCGAAATTCATGGAGTATCTTAAAACTAGGGTCCCTCTGCCTACCCAGCAGGAAACAGCAAAGGAAATGTTTTCTTCATATTATCAATACAAAAGAATCTGATTTGAATAACAAATTTCGAATGACATTAATTTAATATTTTATTTTCAGAATTGTTAAACCAAATAATTCTAGTATCTAAACGATAATATAAAAACCTTTTCTTTCTTTCTTCTTCTATAAAAAGGCAAAAACATCCTGTAGCCATTCGTTCGTACTGAAATCGTAAATTTGACCGGAAAAATGAGCAGAGCTCTAATGAATGGTGGTTTTCTGCGGCCTTCAAGGGCCTATTTGAAAATTTAATTTTAATGTAAATTGCATTTCGAATATGAATAGTAATGCGGAATACGATTTATATTTTTACGTTTATTTACCATTTTTATAATATAATTTTTATAAATATAATCCTCTTTTTTGTCTGTTAATTAGTTGATGTAAATGTGCGTGTAACTATGTTTTTTTTACTCCACACTGTTACTCGCGTATAGCAGTACTTAGTGTTATGACACTTCGTTCTTCATTTTCTGCCCATTTTTTAGACATTGCTTGTTGGCTGGTGGAAATTAACGCTCCCCTTAGTGTTGTTAACAGAGCGAGAAAAAAATGATTACTCCGAGTGGGAATAGAACTCACAACTGTCCCGTTTAGAGGTGCAGACTGTCCACTCTGCCGCGATGACCTGGAGTCAAGCAGCTATGTTTTTTATACGTGTATCACCAAACGCCGCCGACATGGGCGTACCCTGCATGACTCGTCTTGCAAGACGAAGACGTATAATGAATGTACCATCATCACGTGGACAGTAAGATAGTCGAGTGCTACTAAAGAGCCTAGATCTTAAATATTTCAAATTCTCCATATAAAATGTGGATCCACAATAAATGTGACAAGTTGCCATTTCTTTTCAAATGCATCTTTAAAACAGCCGCGTACATTAAAAGTGATCTTAATTACTTCAAAATAATAGTTTTGTGACCTAATTCTGTATTATTCAAGTAATTTCAATCTTAAGTCCAGGAAATAAAGTTGAAAGTACACTGTTTGTATCCTAATGTGAAGAAAATCTCACATTTTCTCACCTTATCTCGAGCGCATTAAGTGATTTTACGATCTTATAGTACTTAAAGCAACTTGTTGTTACTAGTGATACCTACAGTACCTAGGAACTAGCGTAGCGCACAAGTATACCAATTTAAGCTTTGTATAATTTTATAGGCGAAATACCTATTGCTTAACACTTTGTTCACCTCTCTCCGTTTATCGTAGAAGCTTTATTATTTTATTTAAAAACACTCATCGATGTTTCTTCAAAAGATATTTTTAAATTCAACACTCCTAAATATCCTCCAACTGCGTCACATAGCTTAATTAAATACTAAATATTTCAAGACTTATGTGGGTTTTTAGTCAAAGCTGTATTTAAAATCTACCAAAATGTTTAGCTTTTAAATAAATTACTGTGAAATGGGAATAACACTTCAAGGAGAAACACTTGGCTTAAACTGCAAATCGCGTTGGGGGGTTACAATTCATTTCCTACAATTGTGTGCTAGAATCATAGAATTTTGTTTTATAATGAAAATGGCACCAAGTTAATTAGTGAAAAACGGAAGAAAGAAAATAGGCTTTTTTTTTAAATACAATATTTGTTAATATCTGTGTTGTATGTATGTAGGTAGATAATAATTTCATGATTATATACTCGTATCTTATAAAGATGAAAATACATCTTACTATAATATATCTGATTTACATTTTTTATGGCAATTCATTATATAAAAAGGTTTTGATCTCCTTTCTTTTAACCTTTAATTTTAACAAATTAACATGACGTATTTTGGACGCTGGTAATAATAATTTTCTTACACAATATTTCAAACTGCACTTAATGGTAGCTTAAATGAGACACGTATCAAGACCACGTACTATATCGAAAAATAATAAATCTATCTCAGTGTATAAGATTATACTAGATTGTAGACATAAATAATTTGAAAAAAATTAAATACATTTTGTTAGTGTAAGTTTCTACGATCTCTAATCTAGAATTTAATATATGTGATTTATAACTATTTTCTTCACAATATAAAAAAAATGACATTAATACCATTTCTATAATATTAAACAATCACACAAAATTAACTAAAACCAAGGTGCAAGGTATTACCGTTACTCGTCGCCGCAATCTGAGCTCGTCGTTAGAATTCCGTTACAAATGATGTACACAATACTCGTGTATGCGAAAACTTGGCGACATTTTCTTATATTGTTTTGTAAATGTTAGGCTTTTTAACTAAATGTTACTTGCATTAAAAATTAGGAAAGTTAATTTTGATTTATTTTACGAGTTGTATCAACTTTTGTATTTAAATTGAGTTGTTTTTTGTCGTCTTCAATATTTAATATGATGAGAAGAATAATGATAGTCACTTTGTTTTTGTATTTAGATACATATTTAGGTGAAACGCCACACTTCGACATTAGGGTGTGATACCCTAATTTCCGATAACATAAGTTTTTTTTCTTACGGGAGTAAGTCAATACTGATAGACCACATAACAGACCTATTCCGTGAAAATATGAAGAACAGAGAGTTTTAGTACTATTCTTTCAAGGCAGAAAATCTCTTAAACTTGGGGAATCCCAAGTTACTACCAAAACTTTACAGATTACTAGTAAGAAATAAAATTTCCGTGCCCTAACTCCATACTACCTCATACAATTCACAATAAGCAAAGTAATAAACCAACCGAGTAGTTTACGTCCAGCGCTAAGAAAGCTCAATATAATGGCTACTAATGGTAGGATCGTTAGCGGCAAATGTTGCGAGGGTCCAGCATCAAAGTGCAATTAGACCTGGCCGTGATCGCGAAATGTAAGTAATTATTGCTAATTTATTTTTAATGCACTGTGAATTTTCTATTGAAAACACGCCATTTCGTTGTGATATTCAGTGAATTGAAATAAAATCTTGATATTTTTAGTATTTTTTGTTTAATTTATGCATCACCTCACGCTGTATTCCGCACACAGAATTGTAGGCAGAGGAAGCCTAGTGTTAAAACATTTCGTTCCCCATTTTCCGCTTTGCCTCGACTCCAGAGTGAAGACATGAATATATTAATTCACGTCTTCATTTTTTTGATTAAATTTATACACGCTTCTATACCTCAGGAAACAATTTGGTCGAATTATGTTTTTTTTATGTTGGATTGTCCATTTGTCAAGGCAGGTGGGAAGCGTAGTGTCTTAACACTAGGTTCCTTCAGAGTCACAATCAGTTCGATACACTGAAGCCGTACATTGTCAGTCAGGTCAGTAGATTCGAGGAAATTAAAATACACATTTTCAACAATAAATTGTAATTTGCGACGCCTACCTTTAATGAGGCTTCATTCAAACGGTTAAAAATAATTCAGTTGAAATTTTAACTGTGATTGTTATTTAAAGTGATTTGTTGGAAGCTTTGAAAATATATTCTATTTCAAATACTATTTTATTTAGGTTAGACGAGATGCGGGGTTTAATTCCGCTACCCAGTAACAAATGTTCCTTAATATGGGAAAGGGGACAATATTTCGATTCTTTTTTCGGTGATATTCTATGTGTATTTTAAAAAAATCTGTCGTATCGTTAACATGTTTATAGTCAAATATTGTGTCGTCTTCGAATGTTAATAATCCAAAAACAGTATAAAAAGCAACATTTTCAAATTTTATTAAATTCATCCTCAAAGAACATAAAATAACAGCAAGCACTTCATCTCGAGCAAATATTCATAATATTTCTATTTAAAAAGACTGTGATCTCAAAATTCTAATCCCACGGAAATCCGCTTACGGATGGATTATAATTATGTTTAATGGTTCTAAAAGTTTAAACGTAGAAAGCAAAGTGTAGGTGTTTGCTTAATGTGCATTTTGACGTAAGTAGCCTTTATGCTAGTTAAAGGTTCTATTTTTTTTCTTTTCAGATATAAATTGGTTTTGTGCGTAAAATTGAGTAGAGGCCGTTTATTAATCGTGTGATTACTTTAGCAGGTTTTAACTCCTTCCACTCCCTTGGTGCGTGGTGAAACTAATCCTAAATCCTCAGACCACGGCGGATTAGCAAGACTTTCTTAACCAACAAGGGATAAGCATCTTGCAAGTCCTACTGACCTATTTCTACATTTTCCCTGGCTACACTTCAAAACCAAGTAAATTCTAAAAATATACCACGCTTTTTTCCTCCCACTCCTATTCTATGCTTTTATACTGTGGACTCAAGAATCTCCACCACTCAAAACAACTTGTACTGGCAGAACCGAAATTGAAATGTTCACTATCGTGTTTCCAACCGCACTGAATGAAGCCTCATTAAACGTTGGCGTCGCAAATTGCAATTTACTGTCGAAAGTGTCGCCTTAAAAAACGTTATTTTAACATTTTACATTATAATTTTATAACGACTTTTGTCTCGTATTTTTCTTTTTTTTTCATAATAATAAATAATCACCTCCATATTTAGGTGTAAAATTTATGTTAGGGTATTAATTATTATAAAGAGACTCTCTCAGATTTCTGTGTCACTTAATTTAAAGATAGTTCATGTTAAATGATATAAGCTTAATACAAATATGTAAACGAGGTTAGGAACACTCAAATATTTTAAATTGAATTGAATATTGAAATTGAATCTACTATTATCACAAACTAACACTTCCAAATTGTGTTTTATGATAACATTTATTCCTAAACTGTTTATATTGAAGATAAAGAAGCATTAACTAGGCATTAAAGAAAGATAACACACTTGCCGCATAGCATGCAATTCTTTGAATATCTGAAGAACTCAGTAATATATGTAACCTCTAATATCTGCCTTTGTATAGTAACATAATCCTACAAGATATAGTAAAAAAAAATAACTCACAGATAAATTAGGTGGAAACAGCTGTAAGTAAAACTAGGTCAATGTACTAAGCAAAAACTATTCAGCCAACTCATTTACTACCAGTACTGCCGTAATAATACTCGTGATTTATTTGGTAACAACATGATATACGAATTGTTAATTAATGATGAATCATTAATAATTAAATATTATTTATTTTAATACTTTGGCAGGTAGCATGGTAAGCAGAGGAAACTTGGGAACCTAGTGTTAAGACACTTAGTTTCCATTAAGACATTTCCGTACCTCACTTTCCGCCGAATTCGTTACCAGAGAGAGCAAGGAAGTAAAAGTATTAAGTATTTAATTTCCCCGAGTGGCAATCGAACACACTACCGTCGCGTTTGTAGTCTCACACTTTTGCCTCTAGGTCACAGTGGCCTCAAACTTCACATGAAGCTACATAACATTTAAAATTTTCATCATTAGAATAAAAAAATATACTATAATTACATTTATTCACATATATTCTAGCTTTTCGACACTGATTTGGCGTATTGTGTTGTATGGAAATTCGGTGACACGTGGGGAACGAAGTGTCTGAACAATAGGTTCCCTCTGCCTGCTCTGTTATTTGCAAAGTATAGAGTGGAGCTAAAAATATATATATTATATATATTTTCTATGTATGTATGTGTATAAACAGGATCGATAATAGAAATAGCAACGCCTCATTAGCTAATGGGTAAGAAGCGACCGCATTCAGTTTTTCTACAGCTTTGTTTGAAAACGGCTCTACAGATTTCACCTCTATATAACGAATGCTAATTATTATTTTTTTCATACCACACTCTACGGTACGATTATGAGTTTCCGTATAAATTGAATGGAATAACCGTTTTATTTTATTTTATTAGATTAAATTTTTAAGTTTATATTCTTTTGTTATTTTATTTTTACGCTTCGACGCCATGTTGGTAAACATGGAATGTACGAGTATCTCATTTAACATGATGATAGTTAGAATCTCATTCGTGAGAATGCTTATTTTCAACAATTTATTTAAATTTCTCTATTTATTTTTTATTTTTTTGTATAAATCAAAAGTGGAGTGATTTATAAAAAACTTAATTTCGGAAAATGCATAAACATAAAAAATATAATTGACGCGCAGCGGCACAGCGACTGTAAATCCACTTCTCTTATTACTTTCATTTTCTCACTTTGATAAGAAGACAAAACGTGGCAACTACTTGTAACTTAATATTTTTCTTTTGTTTCAGTAAATGCCGGCTACATGTACATACCATCAAAAGATTTGGACAACAACTTCATTTTCAAGCAGTTTCAAAAGTAAGTCAAATTGTATTAGTCTCTGGTATCAGACTGTAAACACTAGTATTGTGAATTTGAAATAATAGGCAAAGGAAACCTAGTGTTAAGATACTCCCTTCAACAAGTCTCCACTGCAGGCATTACGTATTGAATGGCGGAAATCAACGCTGCGCTTTGCTTCGACACCAGAGCGAAGAAATGAAATTATAAATTTAAATAAATATTTCATTTCATCCAGTCGTTTCGACTGGGGATCGACCCACAACCAGTCACGTTTACAGCCACACTTTGCGCCCCTACGGCACGACTGGCCTCACCAACAAACTATACCACTTTAAAGTCTGAAAAATGTTATGCTACTTTATTTACAACGTCCATTAAAATTAAAATAGAAACAATAAGTAGCTTTTAGTAGAGTTTAAATTTTTTTTAGCAAATAAAAAAAGGACAATCAAAGCGAGAGAGAGAGTCGCAGTAACGTCCGAAAGTGACATAAAAAGACGCTTATCAGCTGTTTCAGTGGATGCTCGTGTTTTTATTGGCTTTAAACTTTTATGTCATTGACTGTTTTGTATAAGGCTGTGGGTACAAACGTAAAAAATACGTAAAATATATGTTATTCTCATTAGGGGGGTATTATCTCATTGTAGGTTCGATTCCCATTCGATAAAATTAAATATTTAACGAGGCAAAGTGTAGGGGATGCTCGAGCATCAGTTCCGCTACTCAATAAAAAATGTCTCCACAATTCGGCGGAAATAAAAATAGGGCTGGGTAAAAATAAAATAGGGAGCGGATTGTCTTAAAATACGGCTCCCTCCTTAATTAATTAACCTCCCTCCCTCCCTTATTAACATTAGGCTACCTCTGCCTACCCTTGCTACATGCGTGATACAGCGTGAAGATAAAAAAAATACGGAGGAAACAAAAATAACCTAGTAGATTATATTGCTTATTTTTTACGTTCGATCGCAAAATGTCATAATTGGTTGAACCAAATTAATAAAATAAAAATATTTTATATTATAGTATACCCCCTATTCGAGATCTAACCCCCCCTCCCCCCCTTTCTACAACTATATAAAAACAATTATATGATTATAATGAATCGTATTGTGTTAGAAACCTTCAAATTTTACGATTTCACTGTGTCAGTGCAACAACAGAAGTAAGGGTTGTTTTATTGTCTTCTGGATATTAAAGATAGGATTGAGCGCTGTGTAGCCTATTAATAACTTCATTACAATGGTTGTATGTGGTACAATGGTATTGGTTCACAAGGGTGATTTATGGTTATGTTCATTTTCAAGGGCAGTGTAAGAAGGGAAGACCCTACAATAGATGGCCCGTAAACCCTAGTCAAAAAATTGGTCGTCTTTGATTATTTGTTACTTGCAGAGGGTTTTTTGCATAAAATGAATATAAAAAATAACATTTAATATATAAAAAAACAATAATACTTAAAAAAACGAAAAAAACAAGCTTTTGTAAAAAAAAAATGAACAAAAAGTGAAAGTGAAATACATAAATTTATTAATATTATACTAAATTAATATATCGCAATTTAAAAAAGGTACATACTATAATAATAAAATTCACATTATATTTCACTTTTTAATATTATTTTTCACAAAACCATATTTTTAATTTTTTTATTATTATATATTTATTTATTATTTTCTAGTATGATTTATTTATAAAAGCGTCTTTCTTATGTTAAGAATTAGCGGGGAAAAGAATTATTAACGAACGCTCGAAGTTAAAATATTTTAATATTCCCGCTTTGATAAGGCAAAGCGGTCGCACGTATGTTTCGTCAAATGAAATATAGATGGCGCTGATGGAAATTAGATCGCGCTATTGTTACGTTCATATCGAGTGCATATATATCGAAATTTTTGGTACCTGCATTAACTCTGTCTACCCAGACTTAGAGTGGGAAACGAAGTGTTTTAATTTTTGAGGTTACAGCATAAATATATATGCTGTAGCGTATAATCCATTAATATTATATAGCTAGGATGTAGTTAGTATGATAGACAGCGGTTCTTTATCATTTAATGAAATATATATTTATCTATATAAATATATAATTATTTTATATCATTTCCGCGCGGCGTTGAGTTATGCCACTGAATATTCTATGTCTAGGGATTCCGAGGATATTGGGGAACGGAGTGTCTTAATACTAGGCTGAGGCTCCCTTTAAAGCTAAAAAAACCAAATCTATTAAATATAATAATATCCAGGAAACCTAGTATTACGACAGTCCTTTTTCCAATTTTCTCCCAATTATCAGAACCTTGCACATGGTCCTGGAATACAATGGAATGCTTTGTAGACCTTACCAGAGTTCGAAAATAAAAAAAAAGTTCGATGCCATGAACCTGGATTGATCCCAGGACCGTCGTGCTTAAATCAGGGATTTTGCAGCTGCTGCTTTGCTCAATACATAACAACTTAAAATTTAAAAAAAAACATTTCTTATTCAATAGGATAATGAGAAAATCAGCCTGTATTAAGAACTTCAAAGGGCCATGTTACAGGGAATTTATCTTTTTTGATAACTGACATAAACAAATTTAGACGTCAAAACACTGAGCTATTACGGCGTAAAAGATAGAAACAAGTCGGTCTTGGTTCCTTACAAACATTTCATTTTGTGGGCGTATGTAAAAATGTTGTATGAAATTAACTATAAATATAAGTTTGTAATGTCATTTTTTTAATTGTTAGTTATTAGTTCTTGCCAAATTTGATAATTGTAAGTCCACGGGAAGAACTCTGTAATTGAAATATTTCAATAAAAAATGCAACTAGAACTACGTTTTTTTTCTGATTGCGTAGATTTAGAAGCTTACCTGGATTTTTATTTAATTTTAAGACTGATAACTATTTCGATATTTGTTTCTCAGATCTGAATATTGATAGAAATTTCACCCTCAATAACACAAAGTCGAGATAAATGATCTTGACGGACATATTCAAACAAAAAACTTATCTATATAAGGATTCTGTTTTTCTTTCGAGGTACGGACTCCTAAAAAAAATAAATTACTCTCCTATCAATATTTCCATTTGTTCACAGGAACCCCGCATCCCACCCCGAGGCCGGGATTAGCAAGGAGAGCCCACTTGACAGACAGGCTTACAGTGAGTGATACTTATCTGAGTATTATGTATTGGTCTTTGTTAGAGTGTTTAGATAATAAATAGTGACATGTTTTATTGTTAAAGGTCAGCTTGGATTTTAGTTATATTTTTAGGAACAAAAGTTTCCATTCACTTTAAACATTACATATGTAACTTGGGTATATAATACTGCAGATAATCGGTGAGGCAGAGGGAACCTGGGAACCTATTGTTAAGATACTCCGTTTCCATTACACAATAGACATCTATTCCCTATTTGAACCCACGACCTCAATATCGTTATTATAATTTTTGGAACTGAAACAACGATTTAAATACGTAATATATTAAAATCATATAAATTATTCTGTATTCACTTCATAGGCATTAGTTTATCTATAAGTGTCTCTCTTTATTAGATAGTTAGTCGTCAGGCAGCGTGGCCGAGCGGTCTAAGGCGCTGGTTTTAGGCACCAGTCCGAAAGGGCGTGGGTTCGAATCCCACCGCTGTCAAAATCTTTTTGTTATTTATAATATTTACAGAAGATAACATGTATATGTGATTAATGATTTTTTCTTGTTTAAATAGTGGTAGTAAATAAATTATTGTTATTTATTATAAATTTATAATACTTTAAGATTTTTAAAGTATTATGTAACACTATATAGGGAAAATATGGCGTGTAAGTTATAATTTAAATGTAACTTCAGTTATATCTGTAATGTAAATTTCACCCAAATCCATTAGTTTCGGAGTAATTGAGTAAAGTAACAACTAAAGTTTCTCACATATATAATATTAGCATGTTTAGTTAGTTCTTGCTTACTCCCAGATGAATCTACGATGGGACTGTTGGTATAGCTGACTTTAACCTTCCTATATAGGCGCTTGGTCTTTTAGACCGATGAATATTTATTTTTCTTAAAAACGCAAAATAGATAGAAAACTAATGATAAATAATTAAAATTACCTCGTACATAGCTGAGTAAGTAGAGGGACCCTACTATTGGGATATTATGTTCCCTAATATCCGCCCAATCCTTCACTAGGTTCCCAAGCTCTCGCTGCCTATCCAGCCATGTGCGATATACAGTGTGGACCTAATATAAACATTTTCGCGTTTACAATCTTGCTTTTTAAATAATTAATCATTGAATTTTAATAACTGATATTTTACTAAAAAATACTGCTTATTTTGCCAAGTTATTACAAAATAGCCTGTGGCCAAATACATTAATACACCTTATATAATACTTATCTATAAGAAATATATATTTTACGGTAAACAACTTTCCGTATCGTAATCGAAAAGAAAAAAGTCTCAAGATAAAAGCGTTTTTAAACTCACCAACAACTTTGTCGCTCGCACTGGAAACTTCAGGGTTTATTTCCTAACATTTTGTGGTATTGGTGTAGTCCAGTGCAGAATAAATGAGCGAATAAATATTTCTTTTAGATATATTTTATTAGTAATAGTAATATTATTTTCTTGAAACAAATAATTAATATAAATTTTATTTTTAGTAGAATATTAAATCTTCTGAATTCGAAGAGGCGGCATCTTTATTTTTTTTTTTCATTTTCAGTCCATCACCATTTTCCGCCTAATTTTTGAGACAATGAACGCGTCGGTTGTGGGTTCAATCCCCATATTGGGGGGGGAAGTGAAATATTTATTTACGTTTATATTTCCATTTCTTCGCTGTAGTGCCGAGGCATAGCGCGGCGTTGCGTTCTGCCACTCAACACTAAATGCCCCTATAATTCGGCAGAAAGTATAATATTATTAATTTTTCAGTAACACAAAATTTCTTATTCCCAATTCAATTCCATACGAAGTAAAAAAGTATAACAATATATTATTTAAAAAATCAAATTATTTAAAATAAATAAACCGTATCTTTATTTTGTCCTTCGGTGCACAAAACTTTTCCCGCCTCAATGAAGAGATTCTAGTAAAATGTTCGGAAATTGGTTTTCCAGTACAATGTACGTCTGTATTTTCATTGAAAGTGCCATTTTCTTAATTAATGACTGTAGTTTTATTCAAATTGTAGGATAAAAAGACTTATTTAGGTACTCAATATACTGTATAACTTTATCGGCCTTATGTCATTCAAGATATTGCATTAATTGTAGGTTCAATTCTCATTCGAAATTTACTCGGCTTCAATGTACATAATATTTTCAAGTAATATCTTACTTATTATTTTCTTATTTGAAGTGGTATTCAAATACTAAAATACTGATGATAAAAAATGCCTAAACTATAAACTGTCCTTATATGGGAATCAAATCTACAACCATCGTATATATATATTCCCATTTAACGTATAAGCATTGGCATTATCACCATATATGAAAAAAAGGCTAAAAAAGTAATAAAAAAAAAATAATTACAACCGACGCGACGTCCATGTTAATAAATTTCGAACACTGCGGTGTAGTTTAGAACTTTATCTTGAGAACGAAACACGACGGCTCTTCGGATTGAAAAATAAAAGTGCGGAAATATGGAATGAAATTGCACTCTAAACGAAAGCAATAAAGTTGAAATTGCTCTAAACTTATATAGATTACTGGCGGAACTTTGTGGGACTATACAAGTTTTCGAGTGGAGTTAGTTCCCCCTATAGGAGTAAACCGCGTGGAAATTGTACGGGACCGTTTGATAACATTTTTTAGTTTACTAAAAACTTTTGAACGATCATAATTTTAATTTCGAACTACACTCTACATTTTCATACGTTTCATTTAATTTTCCTATTGATTTTATCGTATTTTTATGCGTGGTGGGTAATTTTATGTGAGTTTGTAAGTGTAGTAGACCGTCACGTTATGAGTGTACTTCTAAAACCTACTATTATATTGAATCTTTACTCCAAATCCATTTATTCCTATTAGAGGGAATTAAATATCTAATGTTTTCATTTCCTTGCTCTCGTAACGAGGCAAATCGCGGCGTTAAGTTCCGCCACTCATTTTTATGTAAGTTTTTAGCTAAAATAAGTTTTTAAATATATTTTTGTTTAAATTCACGTATTGTTTCTAAAAGATCTAGCTAGATACAAAGTAATACTATTTAGTATTATCTATCTAAAATATATTTTTAAAGTTCTTTAATATCGCGCGGCAGAAGGTCGATCCAAGCACTTCAGTAAACTAGAGCTAAAGTTGCAATCGTAATAACCACACACAAAGAACACTCGTATAAAATATAATATATTACACAAAGTTACTTCTCTTGTGTAGATAGAAAAAATTAATTGAAAACAAAATACAGTCGAATTGATAACCTCCTTTTCTTACAGAAGTCGGTTAAAAATAAAACAGGGCAGGGTAGTCAGTGGGAACCTAGTGTTAAGACACTCCGTTTCGCACATATCGCTCAGTTTTCGAGACATTGCGTGTTGAGTGTAGGAACGCAATGTCGTCGTTGTTCCCAGAACGAAGAAATAAAAATAATTCATTCCCTCTAGTGGGAAGCAAACCCATATCAAAATATTTGTTTCATTATATATTTTGTATATCTATAAGGTACTCACAATCCGCTTGTGGGAATAATTAATTATATTTATATTGCCAGTTGGATTTACCCGCTGCTCGCTTCGCTTTCCAACGCCCGCTCGTTTCGCTCGTTGAAATAATAAAAAAATAATTGACGCAATAATTAACGTTGTGTTGGGTGCCGGAATTCAACGCCGCTCTGTCTTGTTACCTGAGTGATGAAACTAAAAATAATTGATTCCTTTTACAGACAAATAGTATTATATGCCAACACTGCCTTAAATATATATTTATATTAATATTTCCATTTTACATTTAATTCTAGTGAGTAATTTGTGTGCATAATTTATATAGGAATATTAAGCCACATGGTGTGTCGGCAACATGCCTGACCAATACAGCCATAAATAATAATTTATTACTAACCTACCCTTGTATGCAGCTTAGTCTATGCTTTGCTTGTTTTACAATTTATATTACATATTTAATCCTTTCATATATCTTATCTTTTATTTATCTTATAATATAGAAAAAAGTGATATTGTATTTAATAACAGATAATTTTTGGTATACACATGGACATTGCGTGTTGAATGGCGGAAATTAATGCGGCTTTATTATATTACCAAAGCGAGGATTTGAAAATAATTAATTTACCTATCTGAGAATCAAACCCACAATCGTCGCTTTTACTTTTCAGAAATAAATAACCTTTTTTATGGTTTCATAATGTTTCATTAAGCTATTATGTAACCTACCTAAGACTACTCTACCAGTGTACTTAAACGTTTATATATTTTATATCAACATATATTTTTTTAAATAATATTATTTTTTAACTTTGTAGATAAAAACGAATATGCGTTGATAATTATTAATAATAAATAATTTGTTTCAGGTAATCATGCTATCCAAAGAAGTGTACATAAATCATTTTTGTTCAAGTAAGTAATAATTGGAAATTAACAGCGTTATACGCTTTCGTCCACGTAACAGAGTAGACAGAACTTTCTGCTTTGTTAAATGGGGGAACTCAATCCGCGCTCTGTCTTCCAGCGGGGAAAGTCCAGAACGAAGAAGTAAAAATGTGAAACATATATTTCATTCCTGTGTAAGAACCAAACCCACGACCGTCGCCTTGACAGTCGCTCGCTTGTGCCGCTGCGCGTCTGCAGGTCTCTAGTCTATAGATCTAGTTATAAGTATGTACGAGCATTACAAACTATCATGAGAATATATTGCATATATTTGTGTTTCCAACAATACGTCCACTCTGGCGTCTGTCCAAAGTCTATTTGCATTTAATCAGGCAAACTCCTTCAATTTACATTTACAATAAAGCAGTTAAGAATGGAAGCTTATGAGATATTATAAACATAAAATATATTATCATATATTATACACATATAATGTAGTTTTTTATTTTCTGAAAATTTTCTATACATATATTAAGATTTATAATATCGAAATTTTATAAATCTTAATATATGTAGTTTTGTTTAGGTAAACAAATGAAATACGTTCATGTTGTCCACGGTGGCTTGTCTCTGTATATAGCAGGGTAGGCGGCGGGAACCTGGGAATATCGCCCTGGTAATGTCACAAAGCGCGGCGTTGAATTCCGCCACCCGACATTCAATGCCTCCAGAGTTCAGCCAAAAGTGGAACGAAGTCTTAACACTAGGTTCCCAGGTTACCTCTACCTTACTGTATTAAAAAAATTTACAAACACAGATAGCATCTGCAATCTAATTAGAGTTCGGTAAACAGAGCATAGTTAACATTTAACTATACATAAATTAAACTAAGATTAATGAAATTACCACTGGGTAGCCGTGGCAGCGCATAATGTGAGCTCAATTTGAATTTACGATGTACGCAAAACCTATACTGTGTATATTTTGTATGTATGTATGTATGTGGTTAGATGTTATATACAGGGTGTTAGATATTGGAAGAGAATATTGAAATTATTATATTTTTTGTAGTCTATACAGCAGGTTAAAGAGAATTTAATGTTAAAAGATCCGGCTCAGCAAATTTCTGACAATTTCAAAGATATTACATATTAAGTACTTAGGTAGTGTAACTTCCATCCATCCATCAGCCTTTCAACGTCCACTGTTGGACATAGGCCTCCCCAAATTCTCGCCACTCCGTCCGGTCCTGCGCCCTTTGAATCCAGCGGATTCCCACTGGATTAACTTGTAGCTTAACGCCACATTATATCTAGAAATCAAGCCACAAGACATTCACATACACTTTTTAATATTAACAATTGCTGTATAAACAAATTTGGTCCAAAAACATAAAGTACTGCAGTCTCCAACTTTAAAATTTCGGTCGCAACAAAATGTTTTATAGTAGACTAATATGAGCACGTCGTATGAATAAATCAGTACAGCATACGGTAGGGAAACAACTGAAAGGCAAGATAAGCACGTTGCTTATAATAGACTGGGGAACACGCTGTATATAGAATACTAGCGGACGCGCGCAGCTTCGCTTGCTTATTACCATGAAACATAAGTTATAATTATACAAATATTTTTAAGAGTCTAAATTTCAAATTTTATAACAATCGGTGGCGATTAAGGAATTTTTCCATACAAACTTTCAGCCCCTTATTTGCACCCGTAGGGGGAAAATTCTAGAAAACGATGAAACACGTGTTCAGTTAAATACTTTAAAAAATCTAAATTTCACATTTTATATAAATCGTGCGTGCGTCTTACCTCAGTCAGTGAGGACAAGTCCTTTTATATATATGTATATAGATATTTGTTAAGTATTTATAGTAAAATCCATACTAATATTATAAATATGAAGAGTGCGTTTGGACGGACTAATTTCAGGAATTACTGATTCGAAATGTAGAGTTATTTTTGTGCCGCATATTTCATCTGTTCAGTAAGGTTTTAGAGCATTTAGTCTCGTATTTATAAATTAATAATCTATATTTATTTACAAATGAGTAAATGGGAATAAACCGGGATCTTAAGATTGGTCTCAGTGTTGGAAGTGATGTACAAATATAGTGTGTTCAAATGCATCGCGCGTGAAGTCTTAGGGAAAAACTAAGTAATAAAATATCAATATTTTAGAAATAGAAAGTGCCTGATAGAACAATCTATAGTTGTTTTACTTAAAAATGTTTTATAGCGCTGTTAGTTTCAGGAAGAACTAGGAGTAAGACCTTAAGACTAAGGAGTGGAATTCAACCATTGACCACCAGAGCATGTGTACCAGAGCGACAAAACGAAACTAATTTATTCCCCCGACTGGAAATCGAACCCACGACCGTCACGTTTACAGACAGACGCTGTCACTCCCGTTTATTAAATTATTGACATATACGACTTTGATACTGTTTCAATGAAACTAAAGTAATACGTTGTTTTATATACACAATATTTCCATATTGCAAACAAATAAACTGAATTGAATTCTAATGTTCTGAAAACAAGCTGTGGATAAATATTGTTGGTCTGCCTCTGTAAATACAGGTAGGTACACTGACGACAGTTGCGGCTTAAATTTTCTACTGTAGTCATTTTTTTACCCTCGAAGTAAGCGAAGGGTGTTTAACGTGTAGGTACGTCTGTCGCGTCGTAGCTCTTAAACAAATGAATCTGTTTGCGTATTGGTTTTTAACGGAAAATCTCGTCTGATTTAAGTTTAAGGAGTTGCTACTAAGTCGTAAGTTATTATTTCTAAGCTAACTCCTCAAAAATATGTGTAATGTTTGTCATAATTAAGTTTTTAAAGTAATTTATTTTTATATTATACTAGCGGACGCGCGCAGCTTTGCTTGCTTATTTAGGGGTGATTTTTTATAAACCACGAAATATGTGTTCAATGAAATATTTTTAAGAGTATAAATTTCAAATTTTATAAAAATCAGTGGCGATTTAAAGATTTTTCCATACAAACTTTCAACCCCTTATTTGCACCCTTAGAGGGTGAATTCTAGAAAATCATGAAACACATGTTTAATTAAATATTTATAAGAGTCTGAATTTCAAATTTTAAAGAAATTGGTGCTGATTTAAAAAAATATATATACAAACTTTCAACCCCTTATTCGCACCCTTAGGGGGAGAATTCTAGAAAACGATGAAATACGTATTGAATTAAGTACTTTTAAAAATCTAAATTTCAAATTTTATAAGAATCAGTGCCTTAAATAGGCAATTTTTTTTCCATACAAACTTTCAACTCCTATTTCACCCCTTTAGGGTTAATTTTTTTCAAATTCCCTTCTTAGTGGATGTCGAGTTTACAAAAGTAAACATCTGTCCCATTTTCACGTTTCTACGCACAGCGGTTACGGCTGTGCGTGCGTCTTACCTCAGTCAGTGAGGATTAGTGGGTATTTATTATTAGTACTAATTATAAGATATTTGATTATATTTAAATTATTGTCGAAATTAACATAAAATAGAGATGAGAGATACATATATATAGGGTACATGACGGTTTCATTACAAGTCGATTTAATAATTACTTATTAATAATTACTTTTATTTTTATGGTTATCTTAATTACTTTTCTTAATGTGTTTCTAACAGTGAGGGGCCGTCGGGGCGTGGTATCGCGTGGAACTAAGAATGTGAGGATTGTGGATACGACTCCCAGTCGGGAGAAAGATTTTTTCATTTCCTCGCTGCACAAAAAAAAAGTATAGTGATTTCAGCGATTCTTATCCTGATATTTCCGGGATACGGCGTGAAGCTAAAAAAAATATTGCAATGGAATTAAAACTGAACATACGAATTTAATCAAAAATTACACTTTTTTTGAACCTATACTATTGGCTACAAACCAATTGAACCACAATGAACGATACAAATGCAGCCATTACATCCGCATTCCCACTAAAAGCTGTAATACAGGCGTTATTTTATTTTTAAGCATTCATGATTCCAGCAGGTCGCGTCCCACTTTGAGTATCGATGGAATGATTTTTATGCGGAAGTCACTTAAAGTCAAAAAAAATCCAGTTGAGTATTCCAAGTAAAATGTGTAACGCTGTCTAGATAGTAGTTTCACGTAGTATCTCGTACAGCAGGGTAGGAAAATGGAACATAGTGTTAGACACTCTGTTCTCCACTTTCTGACCATTTTTCGAGACATTATATGGCGAGTGGCGGAATTCAACTCTCTCTACCTAGAGTGTGTCCAAGCGTCACTAGTTTGAAATATGTACAAACATTTTATTGAATGGAATTCAAGCTAAAACAATAACGTTGACTTGTCCATATACAAAGTCACTAAAATTGTACTAAACATAATAATTGAAGACGATGTTGGCTGTATATAAAAATAACTAAATATTTAGCGTTTGAGTTCTATAATATACAAATGTGAACCAATATCATTTTAAATAAAGATAAATATATTTATTTTGCACATAATATTTATCTGAAGACCCAAAGTATATAAAATTAAATAAATATTGAATTAAGTCAAAATTGAATAAATATTATTCTTGTATGAATAACTTACACAAATATAGTCTTATATTGGTTAACTTATCGTTTCTACATATTTTCTGTATTTACAGTTTTGAATATTAAAAAAAACATCAGCTTCACGTTATATCCCGCATAAAGCAAAGCAGGCATAAAGAATATAGTGTAAAGACACTCCGTTCCCCACTCTCCACTGTTCAGAGATATTGCGTGTCGAGTGGCAGACCTCGCGTCGGGGTTTTCCCTTGGTGCTAGAGCGAATAAATTAAATATTAAGAAATAATACTTCATTCCATCGATTAGGGATCGAACTTACAACCGTCACTCTGTAGCCTCCTGTGCCTTGAGCCGAAACGGCCTCAAAAAGTTTGATATCTTAAATAACTAAGTAAGCCAGGCGATACACATCAGCTGTTCATAGCAGAACAACCTTTTGAATTGGTGGTAGTTTCCTATAGGGCTTACAATACTGCTTTTTGGTATACTTGCTTAAAAAGGCTTATTGTAAAATATTGTTTCAACCTCATGTCGCACTTAGGTAACTTTGTTTTCTACTCTCTATCTGAATTCAGAATTCGTACGTGTTAAGACGCTGATTAAAAGGCCGTGAAATGCAAGCAATTTATTCCTTGAGTTGCAGTGGAACCCAAAACTATCTTTACACCCAGACACTGCTCGTTGCTTTGGGTGGTGTCATAAAACGTATTTTGATTTTGATGTTGTGAAAATACCATAAAATAATTAACGTACAATTTGATCCAGGTCTAAAGAGCACAAAAAAAGGAAAAGCAAAAGCAATGATGAACCGTTCGAACGTGTCAGTTTTGGTAAGTAGCTTTTAAAAAGTAATTTTTACTTGTTATTTTTACATTTTTTCTAGTGTTCTATAGCAAAATTCCTCGACTTGTGTCAACATTACGCCAGCTGGTATTTTTCCATCCGTATTATAATTGTTTACTAAAAAAAATTGTATTCTTTATCGATTAGTCTTTATCTTTGTTTACTAACATGGACTTTTAACAGAGTAGGGGGATTACTTAGTTACATTTGGTGACCCGTACACTCGCCTGCCTTGTCTTTTCCCATAAAAAAATATAGCAATCTTATTGTTTTTCAATTAATTAGAAATATAAATTAACTTTAACTGATAGTAAACAGCTCGTAATTGCTACTTAGATTATTTTGATGTCATATCATCAATATACAATACTAGCCAACGCGCGCAGCTTCGCTTGCGTATTTAGGGGTGAATTCTAATAAACCACGTAACATGTGTTCAATTAAATATTTTTAAGAGTCTAAATTTCAACTTTTATAAAACTCGGTAATTTAAATTTAAAGATTTTTCCATACAAACCAAAAGAAATTGTACCCTTAGGGGGTGAATTCTGGAAAATCATGAAACGTTTGTTCAATTAAATATTTTTAAGAGTCTAAATTTCAAATTTTATAATAATCGGTGGCGTTTTAAATATATTTCAATAAAAAACTTTCAACCCCTTATTTGCACCCTCAGTCGAGAATTCGAGAAGACGATGAAATACGTGTTTAATTAAATACTTTTAATAATCTAAATTCCAAATTTTATAAAAATCAATATCATAACGTGTTTAATTTTTTTTCCATACAAACTTTCAACGCCTTTTTCACCCCTTTAGGGTTAAAATTTTTCAAACTCCCTTCTTAGTAGATGTCCAGATTACAAAAGTAAACATCTGTCCAAATTTCACGTTTCTACGCACAGCGGTTACGGCTGTGCGTGCGTCTTACCTCAGTCAGTGAGGACAAGTCCTTTTATATATATAGATTGACATCAGAGCGAAAAAAATAATAAAATAATAATCAAAAAATTCCTCGAGAGGATATCGAACTTGTGACATCTACAGTCACACACTTGTGCCTCTATGCCATTACTGGCCTCTTGTTTAAAGGTGATGGACTTACTTAGCTGAATGTTTCAGTAACGCATGGAAGATTCAAAAGAGATTTGAGTTCCGGAAACATTATGATAACACAACACTTTAACGACAAGATTATTTCACCCGGTGAAGATGTAAGTTTATTTTTTTTTATATGTTTAGTTTTTCATTTACTATAGTACACTAGTTTTAGTTCGCGTGGAAAATAATAAATTCCCTTTCCCATTGGAAACCACATACATATCAAATTTCAACAGAATATTTCTTTACTACTAGCACATGGAAGGCATTCATTTCATTTATGCTGTTAATTTTTTTGTATTGTTTTTCATTTACGTATATATTTTTGCAGGTGACTCTACAGTGCACGGCTACGTCAGACCGACCGCCGCGGTTCATATGGGAGAGGGACGGCGTTGTTATATCATCAAATACAGATTCCAGGTATATTTCATATTATTATCTACTTATATCATCTTCAAATTAAAAAGTAATACTACAAGTTTTACTACAAGTCAGAGTCACATACATCACTCACATTCCGCTCAATTTTCAATCGCGTGGCCTCAGATATTTTTATATCGCCCAGTGATTCTAAATAAGCAGGAAATGGAAATTCCAATACCTGCAATTGCAGCCGGCTTAACCTGCTAAATGCGGGAAACAGCGTGATAAAAAAAAGAAATACAAAAGAACTATCAAATATTTCAGATACATTTTAGGACAAATGATGTCACCGACGGGTATCGGTGTGGTCTCACATCTAAACATAACTAGGGCAAGGGTGGAAGACGGCGGGATGTACGCGTGCATAGCCTATGAGGGAGATGTTAGTACTAAACATGGTGCTCGTATTGATATTTATGGTATGTATTTAGTGTCTAAAAATTACTTAATTACATAAATTTCCTAATACGAACAGCTAAGAAGTGGAACTCCCTACCTACTCGACTATTCCCCGATAAATACAACTTGGACGTCTTCAAGGAAAGAGTGAATAGGCCTTTTCTGGGTAAGCATGCTCCACCATCGTTCGCATCGTCACTTACCACCAAGTGAGATAGCGGACAAATGCTTACCCATTTTCAATAAAAAAAATAAAAAAGGAATATATATGAATATTCAGCTGCTAATATAACCAATGAATGAGTAAATAATATCAATTTGCGGTTAAATATCGCCATATTAGTTATGGAAATAGATTTTAATGAGCAGTAATCAAAATAAACTCATACTATTGCGGTGGATTATTTAATATATTCAGTTATAATAAAGATTATTAAATATCATTGATACGAGTTGAAGGGAATTACTGTATAGACAATGGTTGTAGGTAGATATGACTGGGGTTAAATAAAAAAACAGGTCGACGTTTTTTCACGGTTACGCAGGAGTCTATTGTTAAATCATTTACCTTATTTTTGTCGAATGTTTAAAAACTGCGTGTTGAAAATCGGAATTTGATGCCACCATTTGTCTTACAAGAGCGGGGGATGAAAAAGTCTATAACCACGATCGGGAATTGAACTAACGACCGTCGCGTTAACAGTCGTACGCTGTTGTACTGTATCAGAGCAATTTCAAAAAAAATTAATGTAAATCGTATTTATTTCTTCGATCAACACGCAATTCCTCTATCTAAATTGGAAAAGAAGAGAATGGAGAGAAAAAAGATACAATTAATTGTAAAAAGTTCCTGTATACTTAAAGACATACAATTAATAAGTAAAGATTACCGAAAATTAATTAGTGTTAACCGAATCCGTAACAAGAATGTAATGGAGAATTTTCGAAATATCCTTTTGTCTATACAAAATTATATATCAAAGGCAATATCTAAATTAAATTTCCAAAAGCCTTCGCGATCTCCGAATATCATTACTGGTTGTCTCGAAGTTTAATAATTGACTTGGAAACTCCTAAGGATTGCTGTGTTCGACGACGTTAGATTCCATAGCTTTTACATGGTTTATTTGAATTTTTAATTATTGAAGCCGTATTGGTGCAGCGTCATAGTGTCTCACTGTAAACGCGACGGCTGTGGGTTCGATTCTCACTCGAGGTAAATTAGGTTCAGTGTTGAGTTTCACTGCTCAACAGTTATAGTCTTCACCAGTTATATAAAAAAAAACAAGCTAAAAAAGTTTTCTTTTTTCAGGTCCACCATATATAAGAACATTACCACCAATTAAAGTGCAGAGCGGAGATTCTTTAAAGCTAAGGTGTCCTTACTACGGGTTTCCTATCAGGTAATTATTTGTTCATTATTTAGCTTCACGCTATATCCCGCACTTAGCAGGGTAGGCAGAGAAACACGCAATGCACCCAAAATATGGCGGAAAGTTAGCATTAAAAGTAAATCAAACTCACGACCATCGTTTGACCAGAGGTTTTCCAACCACATCATAACGTGTTTAATATATATAATATATAATGATATATTAGTAGTATTACATAGTAGTATTACATATACATAGTTCTCACAGTATATCATTAATTTTATATCAACAATAGATTCTTCGAAAAAGTAGATTCTTAGTATATGTCTTGTACTAAAACGGTAATTTCCTAGAAGAAAGCTCATTATCCGACTCTCTACGACAAACAAATACGGTTTAGGTGATTTCTTGATATACTTATAAATATTATTTATTATAGGTACAATAAGGCCATTTGTGGCGTGTGTAAACGCGAGAGGTGGTTGATTAGATCCTCCTTGAGGAAATTAATTATTATTTTCATATTATTTTCATCAATCAATCAATTATTTTCATTTCCCCACGTTGAACTCCACCGCGAGGCGCCATTTAACACGCATGCATTTTTAACACTAAGCTCTCTCTGATTACCCTGAAAAAAAAATAGATACAAAAGCTTTTATCATTATTTTTCCTAATTTATCTACTACTTATAGTTTTTATAAAATGGAAATTCATAAGATCAGACAGCGTTTCTATTTAAATAAACGTGATAGATTCGATGGATACGATCTTCATTTGGGGTAATGATTTATTTTAATTTCTCCACTTTGGTAAACATAATGCGGCGATGAATTGCGTCACTTCACATCCATTGAAATATTAGCAGATAATGAGGATTGGAGTGTCTTGACACTAGGTTTCCTTTGCCCACCCTACTACTGAAGAAATGTGAAGTTAAATCAATAAATCACTTTCCTTATATAATAAGATAATATTTCCTGACTTTAATCTCACTAAGCAACCCTATTTTAAATATAAACTGCTTCGCTTACTTATTGAAGGGGCTCTGGCGTGACGGCGCATATACTGGAATAATTAACAATGATCTCTTAAGTCAGTGTATTTACAATATAAATGGTTAGGTATTTTTTTTATGTTAATAGACCCTTTTATTTACGGTAGCCACCTTTTTTTTGTCTGAAAAAACTAAAATAAATGAATAATGAATATTGTATTTATATCTATTTAGATTGTACTCGTATATATAATTTCATTACTTGTAAAAAAATGCGTTATTGAGTAACCGATAGACAATGTACAGATAAAAGTCGAAAGGTAAGATTTGGTACGTAGGTTCAGCTTAAGAAGTGCACTCAAGCAAAATTGTCAATGATGACACAGTTATGTATATAAATAATATTTTTTACTAAAATACAATAAAAGATGTAAAAATTAGGCAAAATAAAGATACCAATTAAGTTATAAACAGAATAAATATCATTTACCCTGACTCAATAAGACAGACAAAGAAACACCTATGTATAATAATATTATGTAATTAAAGGAACTCTCCGCCATACTATAGCTAAATAGATAGATATAATTAAAAAAAAATACTCCCCTCACTCGAATTTGAATCTACAATTATCGCTAACACTTGAATTTCCCATATATTTAACAGATATTTGCGAAATGACGAAATATTAGTTGCAATTATAAGGTCCAATTCGCCATAAGTGTAGGTCGTCAAATATTGATTACATCGGTTATGTGACCTATTTCGGCCTTGTAGTGCAGATGCAGATTGCGTATGGACAAAAGCATTCCAGGAATACTTGCGTAGTTTATAGATAGATATCCCTCCCTCATCTCGATCTTTTTCTACTACTATTACTTAATTTTAAGATAAATAAAAAAGAAAACAAAAAGTATTATTGAGAACGTCGTGGCTCAGCGGTATAATGTTTGTCTGTTAATTCGACGGTGTTTGTGGATTCAATTTCCAATTGAAGAAATTAATTAGAGAATATGGGAAATAATTAGATATATTTTTTTCTTCAGCCTATCGCCGTCCACTGCTGAACGTAGGCAGTAAGCGCCAACCATCCTAGTCTTAGGCTCCTCACATATATCAGATGCCAGTCACATTTTTTAAATCGTATGTCCATCGTGCTGCTGGGCGTCCTACAATAGATAATTAATTAGAGAATAAGATCAGGAATTCCAATTCACTGACATAAATTGGTCAGAGTTCTTGGACGGTTTCCTTAGAGGCGCGGTTTCAAATCCCCCTACGTTCATTACGTTTTCTTAATAAGTATAATTTTATTTATTGACTCTTACGTTACTCTATTCTAAACTTCACGCTAAGACATTCCATTCCCCACATTCTACACAATATTCGAGGCTTGCGATTGGAACCACTGAACTCATCCGTACGGAGTTCTTTTCATATATTTTAACTATACGCTCCTCACATGTGGTGTTGTTTACATTCTTTCAAATTTTCTAAAATTCAGCTTTGATTGTATTTTATTTATAAAGGCTATTTAAGTTGGGCTTATAACTAGACAAAACCTAAACTAAACTAAAGTAAGTATTTAATTCTAGACTAGGCTAGGTAATAATAATAATTAGGACTTCAGTAATATATTACTTATATTATTACTTTATTATACTAGCTAGCCTATAGGCTAGCAAGTAAATTTCAGATGGCTTGTAGTCTCATACGTCGAAATAATCATATATATATATTTCTACAGTAAATTAGAATGGGAACATAAAGGGAAGAAAATCATCAGTTCCATGTTGCCACAACACGCTAGGTACAAGCGTACCAACTTAAACAATAATCGTAAAAATACAAGGAAAAGACGTAGGAAACGGCAGGTGCTGGAATCTAGCGAAGAAGGAGTGCTTAGTATCGAGAGAGTGGTGAAAGAGGAAAATGGAGAAATGTACACTTGTATAGTGTACAGTCCTTCAGGGGAAATGGCTAGAAGGTACGTTATACATATTTGATGTCTAAGAATTTTACTTGCGGCGTCTCATTTGTTTTTAAATTTTTCAGATCATTTGAAATCCAAGTTGTAGAGGCTCCAGAGTTAGATGAACTGCGCGTTGGTTCTGGATTAAAGGAAGGGCAGATAGTTCAAATAACATGTAATATTATAAGTGGAGATCCGCCTATTTTCTTCTCTTGGCTCAAAGATGGTATGAAGATTCCAGCTAGTTTGAAGGTAAAATATTGATGTACTAATAGATAATGAAAGTATTAAAAGACATAATAAGAACAGTAAGAAAACAATAAAAAGATTTTTTTTATTTTCGCAATTTTTATACATTAAAATTAAACTTTTTAACCTGTTAATGTTTCGATTTTCTTAAATCTCCGGATCTCTTACTAGGAACACCCCAGCTTTTTTTTAACAGATAAACAAATAAAAATATTTTTTTTTCTCGTTGTTAACAGATAACTGAACGAAGTTCCGAGCTGTTCAGCGTGCTAATCATAAAGCGTGTTTCTCTTGAACACTGTGGTAGATACACTTGTATAGCGACAAATCATGTGGGGAAAGTGAATCAAACGACTGATTTGTATATTAATGGTAGGTATACATTTTTTAGCTTCACGCTGTATCCCGCATATAACAAGGTAGACAGAGGGAACCTAGTGTTAAAACACTTTGTCTGTAAATTTTTAAAACATTTTCAATCCATTACTGTTTGAGTGGCGGAACTTAATGCCTATCTTTTCGCCAGAAACAGGAACCAGAAATAATTAATAAGCCAGAAATAATAATAAGCGTCGTAAATTCATCTATTTATGAATAATCTAGAAAATTTTCTTGTCAGTTCACTAAAGTACACGCTGTGTCTCGTTTTGAAATCGATAGCTGAATACAGAACCTTCAAGCATAAACAAAATGTAATGTAATCTATATTAGATTGTACCTACTGTTAGAGCATATCATAGGCATAGGCATGTCTAATAATATCTAAATGTAATCATTTATTTACTTAGAAGAGCCCACTGATAGTGAAGTATTATTTAAATTTCAGTTGCACCAAAATGGGTGGAGGAACCGACGAATACATCCCTTCTTTTGGGACAGCGTGGTATAGTCGATTGTAATGCGAATGGATATCCTTCACCTCAAATACACTGGATGAAAAGAGATGGTATGAACTTATTAATAAATAAAGTAAATCAGCTTCACACTATATCCCGCACACAGAATAGGCAGAAGGAAACTAGTGTTAAGACACTCCGCTCCCCACTTTCTGCCGAATACTAAAGACATTGCGTGTTGAGTGACAGAACTCAACACCGCTCTTTGCCTTGATACCAGAACGAAGAAATGGAATATACATTTAAATAAATATTACATCTGCTCGAGTAGGGACCAAACCCACAATCAGTCGGTTTTATAGTAACACTTTGTGCATTGTGCCCGAATGGGTGTATAAAGTGTAAATTCGAGTCCAGTCGTTTTTATGTGTTCAATATGAACATTTTAATTTTTATGTATTCAATATGAACATTTTTTATTTTTTTGTCTAAAAAAGCTAAAATATTATTTCCAGCTGCATTAGGGATATGGCGACCCATCCTAGATTTAGCAGGAGGTGGAGTATCAAGTTACCCCAACGGCTCTTTATCCCTTGAAGTTGTATCACTGGCTGATGAAGGAGAGTACGCGTGTCACGTCGACAACGGTGTTGGCGAACCTTTGCATAGGAATTTGTGGATAAGTGTTAATAGTAAGTTTATTTTAACTTTATATATTTAGGTATGCGATTGTGTTGAGTGACGAAGAAAAGCAACATTTTATGTTAAATGAAACCATTTTAACTAGTCACAGCTAATTTATTTTGGCGAATGTTTTCGAAAAATGTGAAAATCCTATTAATTTTACTGGCATCTAATAATCATATTTTAATGTACTTTAAATATTTGTTTTTTCTAGAGCCTGTGCACTTCGAGTCAGTCGGAATGAATTTCACTACTAAAATGGGATTGCCTGTCTCTTTAAGTTGTCACCCACTAGGAGACAGTCCAATACGAATTAAATGGAGTGTTGATGGGAAACCTATTGAGTTTTCTTCTGCACGGTAAGTTAGTTTTTATTAGAGTTAGGCGTACCAGTAGCACAATCAGTGGCGGATTTTTATATTTCCTAGCTGTATGCTGTTTCATTTTTGCCAAATGTTAACATTTATAAATACTATTTTTTATTTACGTTCAGTTTTTAATAGTGCCAGATTGGTTTTATTATTTAATTATATTTAGTTAGGATTTTCTAATGTAAATATAAAATGTTAAGCTGACAGTTAGTCAGCTAGCGCCATCTGTTAAGTTATGACATAATTACGTGCAAACGAAAACATTATTCCCTTTTCTAGAGTGCTTTAATTCTCCACATACCAATACTATTGGATTCGTGAAGATGGCCTTACCTCTAGCAAAGTATGAAATGTGTCTCTTAATTAATGTCACATGTACAATTACACGTCGCCTATAAGTATGTAAATTAATACAAAAAGTATAAAAAATAATAATTTTCAGAACAACAATATCAGAAAGTGTTACTTCGAATGGTTTGAAAAGTACTATAAACATAAACTACGTGGAAGGTAGAGACGGCGGGAGCTACGAGTGTAGAGCGAGCAATCCCTATGGTGTCGCTAATTTCAATATCCATTTGAATATACTGGGTGAGCATTTTATGAACATTTGTTTTATAAATAGTATTGAAAAATATAAGTATACACTAAAATATATATAATTTTATAATAATACATACATAGCTTTATAAAAAATAATCAGAATAAAAATTCCTTGAAGCCATCGTATCGCAGCGGCACAGCGTTTGATTGGTCATGAGTTCGATTCCCAGGAAAATGATCTCGAAAAATTCCGCGGAAAGTGAGGGACGAGTGTCTTTAAACTAGGTTCCCTCTTCCTAGCCTGCTGTATATGGGATATAACGTGAAGCTCATTTAATTTAATATTGAATTTTGCTTACAGAACCCCCTACACCACCGATGGACTTACAAATAGACTCCATAACGAGTTCCACAGTGAAACTATCCTGGCGCGATACAATAACTTCCCACGTACAGTATTACAGCTTGCAATATTCTACGAACCATTATACTTTGTGGGATGCGGCTAAAACTATCAATATAACTAGGTGATTGTTATTTTAGAAATTATAAAAATAATGGACCGGAGCGAGATTCGAACCCGCGCCTCTTGAAAACTATATAGTCGAATATAGCAGTAGGTATCGGACCTATTTTGGCCTCGTGGCACATCGTCTTACTGTAAGCGCACTCAGAGGATTTGATTTTCACTCATTAATTCATTCCATATTCTATTTGGCAACAATACAAGAGTTAAGATAAAAGTGTCTTAGCAATAGTTTCGATATGCGTAACCTGCTATACGCGGGAAACAGCGTGAAAATAAACAAAATACATTAAAAATTCCAGACAAGAAAGCGACATCCGTCAGAACATCGAGCTCCGAGATCTGACACCAGCAGTGGACTACCGAGTGCGTATAGCGGCTGGAAACCAGGTGGATCTCAGCCCTTATACTCAAGCTGTGCATTTTACTACTTTGCAAGAAGGTAAATAATATTTGGTAATAAATATAAACATTATTTAATGAATAAATGAATTAATATACAAATACTAGTATATCATTGGTTTTGGCTTAACTAACAAAATATATCTAGGAAGGTTTAAATAATAGATGTTCAAATAATAGACGATTTGTATAAAATAATCATACATGCTTTTGTTATGGGTTCAATTTCTATTTTGAGGAAATGAATTGATTTCTTTCGCTCTAGTCAGATGACAAAACTAGTTGTTGAGTTCCATCACTCGTCACCGAAATTCTCATAAGCTTAATGAAAAGTGGGAAACGGAGCGTCTTAACACTAGGTTTCCACTGCTTACTCTGATATATGCAGGATACAGCATGAACCTCACAAAACACATTTTACTATAAAGAAAACTAATTACTATTTCAGCACCGTCCTCAAGCCCTCTAGGCGTTCAAGTCCAGCAAACAGACAATCCGGGAGAACTCTTCATATCCTGGATACCACCTGCACGGGAAACTCATAACGGGGCGTTACAAGGATATCATGTGAAAGCTGTACCTAGAATAAATGGTGAAGGTTAGTTTGGAGAAGCAGTCAGAAGAATTATGTTCTGCTAATAATAAAATATTTTCGTGGATAAATATTATCACAGTGTTTGATTGCAAAACGCAACGGTTGTAGATTCAATTCGTGTTTTAAATTCATTTGTTGATTGTAAATTAATTCTCTCCTTAACCACCTGTCTCCTTACTGTTTACTTTTTATTTTTAACAAGCAATATAAAAAATTTAATTGCATTAATTACAGGCAACAACGATTCACAAACAAAAATGGTAAAAGTGATATCACGAAAAGGAAAGCAAGAAACCATACTGAGTGGTCTTCTGAAAAACACCAGGTAACTGTACAACGATAGCCTCCATATATAGTTTATTTGATTTTCTTTTAAAAGGTGTACTTAATAATGAAATGAAAATTTATTTTTTATAGATATGCAGTATCGGTGAGCGCATTCAACTCGGCTGGGAACGGTCCATTTTCTCTACCTGTATATCAAACAACTAGAGAAGGCGGTATGTATAAATTTGTATTTCAATACAATAAATCTTATAAAGCCTACGATAGATCTCATACTAAAGTAATCTTTAGTAAATTATTTTTGTTTTCTGGTTGTTTTATAAGACAAAGCTGGGCTACCTCTACAATCAAACACTCACACTGCCCAATTTTATGAGTGGTAGAACTTAATGCCACTCTTTGTCCACAAAGATATGGGAAAAAGGAAAAGAGAATAAATTCCACTATTATGTATTTATTCTTATATATTTCTAGCTCCCGAAGAAGCGCCATCTAGCGTTGAATGTGTAGGCGCGTCGTCCACTTCAGTACGCGCGGCGTGGCGGCAGCTGTCGCGAACTACGCTGCTCGGTTATACTGTACATTACTGTACTGATGGTAAATGTTATTGAAATTTCAATTAATTGTTAAAGTGTATTTACTTACTAAGAAAAGAAAAATCTTTTTTAAAAAAAGGCAAAAAACAATTAACGTGGCGGGATTTGACTTATTAGAAACCGTCCAAGTATTATTAAAATCTTTATAATGTAAAGTTATAATAGCTTTTATGTTACAATGACTGCATCTGCTACTACTAACTCAGCTCGAGCATTGAACATGTAACCATCTACAAATTATAAACAGATATTTCATTGCAAATCTTGCTCTTTTCAGATGGACCATGGGCCAATATAACAACACCACATACAGAATTATATCTCCAAGGTCTTCTTAAATATACAAATTATACAATAAAAGTTGCAGGATTTTCTAATTATGGGATTGGACCGTTTTCATATCCAGTTGTATGCACTACTTTACAGGATGGTAAGAATAAAATAAATTAAATCTAATGTAGAGTTTTACTTGCCTTGATTTGTTACAAATTGAATTAATTATAATAAATTAGAAAAAATAGTAATACTTATTTTACACAAAATTTATTAAAATAACCAAATTTTCATCTGTTCCAGTTCCAGGACCACCATCGGCTATAAAGGCTTTAGTATCGTCGCCGACATCAGTTCTCGTCAGTTGGAAAAAACCCGATCAACCTAATGGAGACATAACACACTATACCATATATGTCAAGCCAGTTACGAGGTAAATAAAAAAATAGGTTTTTTTTATATTTATAATATAAAATTGAAGAATTATATTGGTTTAATCCTAGGAACTACTCGTTTGATTTAAAAATGACTCTGATCAACTTAATAAGTTTGAGGTTAACTAAAAGTATGCCAGACACAACTCTTAGTTATTTTAATTTGGGACAGATGCAGGCGGAGTTGCAAGTAAAAGCTAGGACCTATCAATCTAAACGCTGCAAATTAGTTTCTTATCTATTTTTATCAGCTTCACACAGCAGGGTAGGCAGAAGGAACCTACTGTTAAGACAATCCGCACCCCACTTTCCGCGGAATTCTGGAGGCATTGTGTTTTGATTGGTGGAACTCATCAAAGTGTGGATTGAACTCACAAACAATCGTGCTTACAGTCACTTTGTGCCCGTGCACCACGGCTGGTCTCTTCTAAATAGCCTTTTTCAATTAGTTCATTATTTTCCAGATAGGCATTTGCCAATTAGTTGATTATTATAATACCAATCGTATTCTCTATTTCAGCACCAGTGCCCCACAGAGCTACAGAGTTGAATCGACACAGGAATTGAATCTGTCACGTCAGTTGACATTCCCCTTATCCGGGCTTAGTGCGGGCATGTATGAAGTATTCGTGCGCGCGCACACCGGCGCGGGGGAAGGTGCCCCGAGCAGTAGAGTGCATGTTGAAGTTAATGGACGGGGTAAGGTTTTAATAATAGATGTAAATTTTAAGACAAAAAAGATGTGTTAAGACTCTCCGTTACCATCTGAATACTTGACACTCTACTACTGTGCAGTTTCTTAGTAAATTCTCAATGTGTACTTACAGAGACTATATTTGTCTGCTTTATACTAGTCAATTTATGTATGTATGAATGCCTGTGCAATGGCTGTATGAAATAAGCGAAAGTATGAAGAATGATCTTATAAAAGCATATACTACATAATATTATTTTTTTCCAGTGGTAGCTGGCGTAGCGTCTCTCGGTGGAGCAATATCAGTAGGAGTCGGTTCATCTCTGCTGCTAGTATGTCAGTGTGTGGGATCGCCACCACCTCGCACCGTGTGGTATCACAAACATAATATTATCACCCACCATCCCAGATTTACAAGGAATCATGACGACAGCTTACTCATTAATAGTAAGTTAATATAAATTTTTGGGTTAAAAAAAATTTTTAAAATAAAAATGCAATTCTTACGTCGTTGTGGCGCACGGACAACGCGTGCGACTGTAAAGACAGCGTTTATGGTTTCGATTCCTACTCGGGGAATCAAATATTTAATCTTTTCCGTTTTTTAGTCTGCTAACGAGGCAAAGCGCGGGTCAAAGCTATGTTCCAACAAAATCCCAAATGTCTTCAGCCATATATCAAAATCAGTACAACCATACAAATTTACTAAATTAGCAGGAGTTGACTATAATTTATTGCATAAATGATTACATTTTATTCCAGATATAGACCAATCCCTGAGTGGTAACTACACATGTCTGGCTAAGAACCTATACGGTTCAGATTCAGTGTCTTACGAAGTGTCTGTACTTCCGACACCAGAACCACCTGTGTTGAGAGTGACATCGCATAAGAATGCTTTGCATTTACTATGGGATCAACCACGGAAGAGTGGTAAAAATCAGAAGATCAGTAAGTCATCTATAGTTTGTTTTTATATATAAATTAAAGTATTTATCTTATATTATTTAGGAAATATGTAATGGGCATAAACACATCATCACGCAATTTTTCTTTTGTGTGTGGATTATGCTGCATAATTTCAAAAATGCAAATCATAAATGCCTGGTCATAATTCCTTTTTCCGTAAGAAGCTTATTATAGGTTAAATTGTGAAACGCCACCTGAACTACATAAAAAGTTTAAGATTTGCCTATAGTATTCACTCCAGAAACCAGAGTACATGCCTGACTCCAGGCATGAAAAAATGTGGGACGATTATTATATACAATTAAACTCTTTCGTACCGACCCACGATGGGTCCTTACATATAATCAAATACCATTAAAAATATAAATAAGATATAATCTTATTTCAGTTTACGAATTAACATGGAAAGAAGCAAACGTAGCATGGCAAGACACGTGGTCAGACAAAGGTGTCACAGTACAGAGTGTCCAAGAATACACTCTGGAAGGCTTGAAATGCGGTACGAAATACTCATTGCGAATGACAGCAGCTAACAGCGTTGGTGCTTCTCAACCGGCTTATGTCGATGCTATGACTTTGGGTGGAGGTAATATTATTATATGGTCCATATTGTTCTCTTAAAGGAGAATTATGTAGATTTTTTAAGGAAAATTGCGTTGGAATTTACTTAAACTATCTTACATGCTTTTGCTTAATTTGATTTTAAACACATTTCAATTTCAGTACCAATATCACCCACAACTACAGAATGGTTCTGGAGTAACGCAACACATATATACATACAGTTAAGTGGATGGGAGGATAATGGCTGCGAGATTACCAGATGGGAAGTTGATTATAGAGAATATGGAGTGAAGCTGTGGCGGAGAGCGGAGAATCGTTTGGTACGAGGAAGCACGCTGTTGTGTTTTTTAGCCGCTCGCTGTATCCACGCTGCATCTGGCAGGGTAGACAGGGGGAACCGAATGTTAAAACACTCTGTTCCCACGAAATAATCTAAATTTCTTAGGTATTGCATATTGAGTGGTGGAACTCAACGCCGTGTTTTTCCTTGTTACCAGAGCGAAGAAATGAAAACGTGTACAGTTACACGCTTTGCCACTTTTTCTTTTATTAAGTTAAAAAAAAGCTAAGCTACTAAGTGCTTAAAAAGTGATTTCTTTAACATTTAGATACATTGAGCATGAAAATATTTATTGTTAACGTTAGTTCTACTAATTGGAAAATATGAACTACATAATTATAATAGTAAGGTTTCTTACTAATTTAAAAAAGATTAAATGACAATTTTTTTTAAAGTTACAATATAATATTTTTATATTATTCCAGCCAATAGACCCAGTATGGAACAGTCCACTAGCAACTCCAAACTCCTTTGTCATATCATCTCTTACGCCAGCACATTGGTACCAGGTTCGAGTCCTCGCTGAAAATGCGGCGGGCGTAGACGCAGCCATGTACATGTATGCTACTACTACTGTGCAAGGAGGTGAGATATATTTTTTTATTTTCTTTATTGTTTATTCTATTTTGTTCTATATTTATAGTTCAACTTGTAAGGGTATGATTTATAATCTGTATAACATACTGTTAATTATGTAAAGATTCATCTAATTTTGCTGACATTCCGTTTTGAGAAATGACTGAGAAGAAAAAGTAAAAATAATTCGTTTAAGGCCGTCGTAGTGTAGGGGCATAAGCATGTGACTGTAACTTAACGGCTGTGGGTCCGATTCCCACTTGGAATAGCGTGGCGTAGAGTTCCACCACTCAACATGCAATGCTTCGAAAATCCGCAAAAAAGTTGGAAACGGAGTGGAACACCAGGTTCCCCCTGCCTACCCTACAATATACGGGATTTCCCAGACTAGTCAGATTTCGATTCATAAATATGATAAAACATAATTTAAGAGGACGAGAAGTTAAGATTTTCATAAAATACTTTACGGTAAATATTAAAAATATGATTTTCTTTGAAAATATGATTTCGACTTTTTCTTGTTTCAGAATCTATAGGCCCACCTACCGATTACTACGACATAAACATGCTGGTCATCGTGTGCAGTTCAATTTTGTTATTAATTTGCTTATGCACATGTCTCTATATACTTGTGAAGAGACATAAGTAAGTTATACGAGTATTACGTATATATAATAATGGGTGTGGGTTCGATTTCTATTCGGGGTATTTAAATAGTATATATTAAAAAGAAAGTTTTCATGTCATCATTTAATACTATAAATTTTAAAAACCACATATTACCTTCAGATTAAAATAATTTGATTTCTCTCTTTTTTTTTTTAATTTCAGTCACCAAAGGCTAACAGAATACAGGAACTCGCTAACAGGAGAATGTAAATCAGAGCGGAATGTTGCCACCAATCCTCAAGCAGCGCCCGACAATAATAGAGTCTATAGTACTCCTGTGCACCTTACAGCTGATGCTAAACATGGTATGTGTAGAAAATATTTTAATTACAGGAGTAATTTTTGATAAAAACTAGTATTTTTTTATTAATATTTATCCCTTCATAAATAGATGCTAATGTTAAAACACTCCATTCCCTTGGTCCACCCAATTTCGAAACAGGACCAGAAAAAAGGAACCTAACATTTTTTAGCTGTACGCTGTATCCTACACACAGTAGGGCAGGCAGAGGAAATCTAGTTCCATTCCTTTAATTAATTAATTTATTTCCAGAACTATACGAAATAAGTCCGTACGCGCAATTCGCAATCGGGTTCCGTACATTCGGTCACGTGGACAACCAAGAGGCACCTGGGAGGATGATGCCCGGTAACAGCAAGAGATATGATAGTGGTAAACCATTTATTTATTTAAATCCCACACAAAACTGACATAAAGTATTTCAATAAATATTCAAATGAATAATTAACATGCTTGGTCATGATTTATATTATTGTTATTATTTAGCTATATATACATACTTTAAAATATTATTATCTATTTTCATAATGAAATCTTACATATACAATATTATTTTCTAATATATGCTTTGTATTCTGTTTACTGTATACTATTTTAAATTAATAATTTCCGTAATTGAGGGAGTATTAAGTTACTTACATAGGTTCCTTTAAATCTTAATTGCTGCTATGTTTATTATACTAGTATTATTAATAATTAATATATTAAATAATTTATAATTTTTAGAAACAAGCTTTCAAATGAGATCAGAGTCAGAGGAAAGCGATTGTGTTTCACGAACAACCACATTAAAAAGCGCTCCAAGAAGTAAGTATTAAAAATGATTATTTAAATTAATGTTATAAGTATGATGAAGCCAGTTATGGAACAGGGACTCAAGCGTGTATCTTTATAGATAAGATAAGATAAGAATAAGAATTAAAATATAACTTTATACACACGACAGGTTATGGGTTCAATTCCCACTCCAAGAAACAAATTATTTAATAATATTTTCATTTCCTCGATATGGTAACGCGGGGCAAAGCTCGGCGTTGAATTCCGTCCCCCCATTCTTCTTAAGACAAAAGCTTTTGTGCCTATTTATTATTAGCACTTTAAAGTATAATTATATTTTAACACAAATATATAAATATATATAATATATAAACTTTTGTTCTAGAAGCATGCAGAGTCCCACATCATAGGTAGCCATCAAACATTCAAAATGAGTAAAGTTAAGAGTTATTTTAATGGTTGTGTTCATTTCGATATGCGTAAGTTACTGTTAGATGTTAAGAAATTTTTAAATTTTAATCTAATATTAAGGAATTTATTTTATTTTCTTGTATGTATTTGTATTGTAAATTAATTTTATTTTAATAATCTAAGACGATATATCTGGACTTGGGAACCTAGTGTATAGATACTCTGATCTCATTAAGACACTTCCGTTCTCCGCTTTTCACCCATTTGGTGGCATCGCGTTGTTTGCGGAACTCTACGCCATCGCGTTTTACCTTGCTACCAGAGAGCAGAAATAAAATATTTAATATTTCATTCCCCCAGTGGGAATCGAACTAATAACCTGTCGCATTTATAATCCCACACTTGTGGCATTAAACCCCACGACTGGCATCAAATGCAATTATAACATCTAATCTATTTCTAACTTATATTGATAATAACCGTATTTACCCAGTTTCCTTGAAAAGATTCAGCGTTGAGTTTCACTACCCGAGTAAAGTGTCCCAAAAAAACTCATTGAGGTTTTTGGAATATCATATTATATTACTTACTTATATTAAATTATTACAACTATTGCTTAATATTAAGCAAGTGCTCAAAACTAACAATTGCACTGCCAATGTTTTTATTCCATAAACATTTTTATATATAATTTAATAGCATTGCTTATCTATATGCAACATTATTTAACTATCTTCCACAAAAGTGAACATAATTCTTAATACTTGTCTCAAAAGATTGTAAAAATATTCTTTTTTTATAGATTTCTTTTTTATAATGTACATGCTATAATATTTATATTTAATATAGTATAGTAAAATTTTGATCTCATACATTTTTGTAATAACATAATTATATTATTATAGACAGGGCCGGATTTAAGGACTCTACAATAAATATTTAAAAAATCAGATGGTCACCAAAATTCGCGCTTTTCATCTTAAATAATTATTTTAAAAAATATTAAAGGTATTCATACCCCTAAATCCGGCTCTGAATATAGAAGTGATAGCGTCATACATGTAATTTAGATGTAATTACGCTTCTTTAGAAAATGTAGCGAATAAAACGTTATCTTCAAAAAGACTGATTGTTTAATGTTTATTTATGTATAATTATTAATGTCAACGTGTAAATCGTCGATTTAATTGAAATTAAATTTCGAAAATATAAATGTTAGAACATATTTTTATATGCCTTTTATTGGTCCTGGGGTTTATTTGTTTTATGAGCTTTATAATTTATCCCTAGCTTAGGCAGGAATCGCATATCCGAAGAAATCACATCTCGGCTTACATATAGTTTAACGTAGTTTTTACGTTAGTTTTTTCGTAGTTTTTAACAGTAGTATATAAATCAATGAAATTATTCACAGTGTTCTCTGTCGGCATTTAACGCCGCACCTGTCGTCCCAGGGTCGGGTGTAAATATTAAATCTCAGGATTAAGAGATCAACTCACAACCATCACGCTTACAGTCAGACGCTGACAGACAGACAGACAGTACCACTGAAACATGATGACCTCTAGTTATTTACCCACGTTTTTAACAAACAGCTAACCATTGGCACTTTAGTGGCATTAAATTGTACTTACTTCAATTATGCCATTCACTACATACTTACTATATTAAGTTCTATAAATTGAAAATTCTGACACAGCAAATATTCGAACCGTTCCTTTCAACAAAAGTCCAAACTAATAACCAACTTACTTAAATAAATCATTAAAGTCCAATAAAAAAAGCAAACCGAAAAGAGCTCGAATCAGCGAAATCCAAACAACTTTTCAACTTAACTCCATTTATCTCTCACCTACACAAAGTTTTCATATAAAATCAGTTTGAAACTACCGTTTTGTTCGTAAACGCACTGGAGCGGGAAATTGCTTGAAACTCGTCTAAGATGGTCAGATGATAGCTATTTTATTTTATATAGTCCTATTTCATATTAGTAAGGTATGTGGAAAACTGTTAATGTCATACATTTCTTAGGTTTATTCTATACTTATTCTTTGGACAGTAACTGTTAAAATATAAAGATATTGCTATACATGTAGTAAGTTTTTCTATTTATTTCCTGTTTTTAGGGTTCCTTACCTGGAAATATAAAAACGGAACCCTTGTAGGATCACTTTGTTGACTGTTTGTTTGTCTATCAAGACCATTTATCTCAAGATCACGTGGAGGAAGTTATTATATATATAAAATCGAAAGGTCACTCATTCACTCATCACGAAATCTCAGAAACTACATGTGTTAGGAATCTCAAATTTTGTATAGGAGTTATTTATAGGGCGTGGGTGCTCGCTAAGACGAGAATTTGCAATATTCGACTTCTAAGGGGTTGGTTTTGGGGGTGATAGTTTGTATGAAACTTCGTTACTACAAATTCTAGGAGTCTCATATTTTGCATGGACGTCACTTATTGGACGTAGGTACTCATAGAGACAGAAATCAATAATAACGTAGTTCACGCAGGCGAAGCCGCAGGCGGGGCGCTAGTAATGATATGAGAACTTACAATACAAATAAGGGAAAAAATCTCAAAAGTAATAATTCATATTTATTTCACAGGAATAAAAATATTTCAAGTTTATATATGTAGTTCCTTTCAAACAAAATGAGCGCATATGACAAACTTAAATTATTCATCTTGTATAATGTAAAATATTGGACAGTGCTTGGGGACGGAGGTATCTTAATACTGGGTTCTCTCTATCCTACTGCAGAATACAGTGCAAAGATTAAAAAACAGTTCCCATTATAACAAGTCGTATGTGACAATAAAAAATAAACCTATCCCTATTCCTTATTTCAAACTAAATCCCTGTTCGTAGAAAGCAATACATTCAATATATACCAATCATTTTATTAATATACGACATCTTCATTATGAATGAAACATACGTTCAAAAGAGCATAGTAGAAGGTAACATAAGGAAACACGAACCTTTCTAAATTAGGGCATCGATTTAAGCGTTCTGAAGCATCCAATTTTCCACTCGAGCGAGTTTCAGCTTTTCATCTGAGGCGTCTTAAAAATATCCCTTTCCAATGAGAAATGCTTTTCATTAAAATTGCCTGTAAAATTGTAGATATTTTATTGGTGACGGCATTCTTTTTGAGAAATCTGCTTAAACTAATCTTGGGATTGATTGTTTTTATGGCTTCCCACTGTAACTGCTATATGCAGGATAGACAGAGGGAACGTAGTGTGAAAAGACTCCTTTCAGGACATTAAACGATGGAAAGCTTTTAAGACATTAAACGATTAACTAAGCGTTGCGCTTTGTTTAGTTACCAGCGCGAAGAAATTAAAACAATTACTTCTCCCTAGTGGGAATTGAACGCAATTACCACGCACTCCCTAGTGGGAATTGCGTTCAATTCCCACTAGGGAGCGATCACGACCTTTGTGTTTAGAGTCAATCACTGTATTGCTGCATCATGACGGTTTCATTACTTGTTGGGGGTTAAAACTTCATTATGTCTTATCTGACCGGCGGTATATAAAACTAGAGTATAATCATTGCCCGAAGCGGAAATCGAACCCGAAATTGGTAATTGCACCACAATAGTCTAAAAACGAATTATTTTTCCTCGCCCTCGTTACCGCCTTATTATTTTGACAACGAAGTAAATTAATATTGTTTCCCCTCTTTGTTTAATTATTTATTTTTTTTGTGCTATAACTAATATATAAACATAACATTTAATTAATTAAACGATATTAAGCTTGATTGTATACTAATGTTCACAATTCTATGAAACGGAACTGATAGCGCATTGATTGCTCAACTCCGTAGCCAGTTTCTGTGGTGAACCGCGATGGTTCAGTAGCCCGTAGTGGTTAAACTAGACCTCGATAAAGTATTAAAGTTTATTGGTTATTTGGTTTCTTCTCTGGTTTTTGGATGTGCTTAAAATATTAAAGTTACTTTAATTAGTCATGTGTTCCGTATCTTAACTACACTACATGTTCAAGTTATAAAGTACATGCTTTCCATTGCTTCTGATAATTTTAATATTTAAACCTACTGGAAATTGAATTATTAATGATTTCTTAAAAAAAATTTTATTTAAAAAAAAACATTTGTAGTATACATTCAAGTATATATCAAAAATATATTAGGTCACAAAATCAAACCTTGAAGCACACCAACTTTTGTAACATTCACAATATAACATTCCAACGACAATCAATACTAAAGCTGGCGAAGTTTGTTGGTTAAACAAATAATTAATCTGTAGTCAGTTGTTTAATTGCTTGTTTTGAGTTTATACTGCAATGGTGACTGTTCCACCGAAGTGTGTCTCCTTCAGTTGACTTTGCGATTATATTAGTTTTGGCGTATTTGACATATTTGATGCGAAAACGACATTATAAATGTTTATGTATAATATAAATTAGATATTTATTTATAATATTATAGTTACTTAAAGGAAGCCTCTATCGAGCTTTCTTGATATAAAAAACATAACAATTTTACCATCTGTTCTAATAGGATTGTACAAAATGTATTCGCTTGGCGTTCAGTGCCGATCAGAGGGAACCTAGTGTTAAGACACTCCGTTCCCCATTTTCCGCCGAATTGTGGATGCATTGCGTGTAGAATGTCAGAACTCAACAGCGTGCTTTGTCTGTTACCAAAACCATGAAATGAAAATACTAAATATTTCATTTCCTCTAGTGGGAATCGATCGATTGGCCTCAAAATCAAAGTATTTAATTCAATTATTTCCCTAATTAAAACTACAACAAAAATATTTTAAAAACATATTGTCATTAAAATAGTCGATCGAGTTGGTTTTCATCTTGTTTCGGAATTTTTTGACGCATAATATTGAACATATTTATAAAGCATGGGTTAGCATAAATTGAATTATTTCAGCTATTTATAATGTTTGCGCTTAAGATGTGGTTGGAATGGGTTCGATTCCCATTCACGATAATGCTTTAATTAAAATATATTTAATTTGACTTTACCTTAAACTCAGAAACTCAACACCGAATATGAATCGAATCCAAAACCTGACACATTTAAAATTTAAGGTGCATCTTATTCCTGTAATGACAAATGGTGTACTCTTAGACTGAAATTAGAAAATTCCGCTGAAAGGCGAAAACAAATGAGAAGAGACTGCCCATGTGCCAGAAGGAGGCCAAAGTTCCTAAGGCTGCGACGTAAAGTACGAAAACGGGTGAATGCGATTTAAATTTTACTAAAATAGGAATACGCTGCTTTGCTTTTAAGTGCCTTATTAACATAAAATAAGATTTATTAACTTTAAATGAGATTTATAAACGGAAAGGAATATCACAAATTTAATCTTTGGTTTATATAATATATGTGGTTCAATATAAATAGATTAAAATGATGAAATATTTAAAAACATAGTATCAATCAAAATCAAAGTCATAAATATTTAAATATAATCATAAATATTAGATAGATATTTTATTTCAGGTCTGTAGATGCGCTGAAAATACAGAAAATCTTTTTGAATTAAGCTCTCTCAAATGTCACAGAGCCGAATGTTTCAGAGAGGTGCATATATGTAGAAATAACGCTGGTTCTCGCTGTCAAGGCACTAACACATGTATTATGGAATCCCACGATGAGGAAGTACAGGGGACGCATGGACATAATAAAAATGTTTGTAGATTCACCGTCGATGCTTATTTTACATGAAATATCAATAAATGATGGTATAGAATGTATTTTGATATTCATTAATTTAGGTCTTCTCGTAACTATGTTTATATTTTATTTATTAAAAAAATTGGGCACTTATGCAAACTTTTGTGTAGCTTCACGGTGTATCCCGTACATAGCAGAATACGCAGAGGGAACCAGGTGTCTAGTGTAAAAACACTCTGTTTTCAAGACACTTCTGTTCCCCGCTTTCCGTCGAACTTTCTCACAACTTAATTATACCTAATATCAAACCAAATCTAATATCAAATTCTCATATACAAAATATTCTATTACTATTAACGACTATAAACAAGATTACGGGTACAGAATCAATACAACCCAAGATGGCTGATACCATCCCAGCAACAGATAAGCCAATTAAGGCAATTTGTATAATGAGTGTTTTCAACGCCATGCCGTTAAGGAACATTTAAATTCGAAAATTAAAATAACGTTTAACATTTTTGGTGACGATTTGTTGATTTCGTAATATACGAGTAGGGAGTGGGGTAACAAGTGGCAATTATTATTATGGAATAATAATTGCCAAGTTCCTTCATTTTAAAAGCTTTTATTTAACTTGCATTGTATGTATGTGAGTTCGGGTGAAATGTTTGAGCTTAATTTTGAAGTAGATATCTTCAACTGATTGAGCTGAAATTTTGTATACACGTTTAGTTTGGATGACAATGCACGATAAAATATGTGACGTCATTCTAAATCTAATATGGCGGACCATACAAGATGGCGAAATAGTTATTTTTAATGTAATTCTACAATATGGGTATCAAATGAAAGGGCTCGTTGAGAGCAACTCGAAAAATAATGTGATGTCGTTCTAAATCCCATAAGGAGGATATCGAAGATAGCCGAGTATCAATTTAGTCTACTTCTACAATATAGATATTAAATGAAATGGGTCGTTGACCGTAACTCGAAAAATAATATGACGTTATTCTAAATCCAATATGGCGAAAGATCTAAGATGGCGGAATAGTTATTATTTATTGACTTCTGCAATATGGGTATCAAATGAAAGATGTTGCCGAGAACAATTAGAAAAATAATGTGACATCACTTGAAATCCAATAGAATTGACACTATTCAAGTTTTTTGTGCTTTCATATAATGAAAGGTATGTTCGTAAGATTGAGCGGAAAATTTTGTATACACGTTTGGTTTGGATGACAATGCACGATAAGGTTTGTGACTTTATTCTAAATACAATATAGCGGACTATACAAGATGGTGAAATAGTTATTTATAATGCACTTCTATAATATGGGAATCCAATGAAAGGACTTGTTGAGGGTACCTCGAAAAATAGTGTAACATCATCGTAAATCCTATATGGGGACCATCCAAAGTAACAGAATAGTTATTTTAGATGCACTTGTACATTATGGGTATCAAATGAAAGGGATTCTTTATAGCAACTTGAAAAATGATGTGAATTTATTCTAAATCCAATATGGCGAACCATCCAAGATTTTTAGCTTTTATGATGATATACTCGTATATTGTGTACAATGAGGTTATGAGTTGATAGTTAAAATTTAAAATACAAATTTTATTACCTCCTTTTTAGAGCGTTAAAATAAAAGCTTTTTCTAAAAATGATTTTTTGCTTATAATTTATTATTTGTAATATCTTGAAAAATTAGAAGAAAGTGGAGAAAAGAATGTCGTTTCTAATTCTGTTATAAATAAAGTATACAGGGTGGAAGAGGCAGCGCTTCTTTTACTGAAACTGCATATAGGAGAAAATATTTCAAACCCAGAACTAAAAAAATTAATCAAGGTAGCTCAACAGTTTGGACGTAGGATTTTTTTTTCATTTCACGATTTTTATCCGTACCTGTATTTCGTGTGACGCACACATACGCTTGCGACGTTGCCGCTCTGACAGGTAAGCGTGTGCGTGCCTATGTTATACATTACAAATGGCGTTTTATTTTAAAACGTTAATTTTATTATTTATTTTGTTTGTAAAAATAACTTTTTTATTTTTGGGAATTATTTTTTTTCCGATTTATATTAGGCTTTTATAGAGTAGTTAAAGCTGTGGTTTCACTTAAAGTGGTGCTGACAATTCCACCCTGTATAAATAATTTTTGTAATAATTACACACATTTGTACTTTATAATGTTTCTATTGATCGTTTTGCGGGATAAAATGACAAAAAGTAGTTTCACGCGTTTTCCCGCATAGTAGAGTGTCTAGAAGAGAGAAAAGAGAAAAGACTGTTAATGTACTGTTGAGTTAATCTGCTTCCATGCTTTTGTCCAAATTTTCCAGACATTCCATATTGAGTGACGGAGCTTAATACCGCACTTCGTCTACCAGAGCAAATTCTCCCCAGTGGAAATAGAACATAGAACTGCCATGTTTATAGTCCACGATAGATTCTGATAAAATATATAATTAAACTCTATAAATTCTTACTTCACTAATTAAGATCAAGTTTTAAATATATCTAAAAAAACAATTCTTTTAACATTTACTACTAATTAGATTTGGGTTCCGGAGACGGAAATGGTCGTTTTATAATGATTGCGTTTCTAATTTGTACCAAATTATTTCAAAGGGATTTACCAGATGTTCCAAATGACAAACCCTAGCTTGTAACAAAACTTAGATAGTGGAATTTAAGAAATAAATTAAATGGATAGATTGTATAGTAATACTTAGAAGTCAGTGTTATATTAAATTAGACTGAAACGAACTGAGCCTATTAAAGTTGTAAAATTTATATATCAACGTAAAATCTGTGAAAATTCCGTTGAAATAATAATAAGATAAGCATGGCGTTTTGGGTGGTTGCTATCGCCTTCTATCATCGACCTCCTATCTAGTAATGACAAAAGAAGCGAAGGAAGAGGTTAACCTTTGAGAACAAAATATTAATGATACTGGAGGAAGATCATCTAACCACCGAGGACGCAAAAGACCGTGCAAAGTGGAGTAGGTTGAGTACGAAGGCAGGCCCTGTTAATAGCCGGAATTAATGCCAGAAAGGAGAAGACTGGAGGAAGGTCATGTCATAAGCATGGATTTATTTTGTTTGTTGACTTCACATATGTGAAGTTGATGACAATGGATAAGGCGAAAGAATTATGCAATAATCGTAGTGTTTGGTGCTCCATTTAAAAAAAAATATAATTTTAATTATCCTATATAATAACACATGTATAAATGTGATTAAAACTGATATACATCCGTACACAGCTACGAGTATAACACAAATAGCTTTAGTTTAGCAATTCGGTGAGTTAACGAAGTAGGAATCGCAAATGAGCCGCAACTGTCTGTGAAACTAGGTCGCAATATCAGAGTTTATATTGTATGTATAAGATATATGTATCCATTCGGACGGGATTTTGTAATTTTTAATAATATAGTAATAGCCCTCATTTCCGTCCTTTTTTTGAGTCCGTTCATTTCTCTAGTTTTCTAGAGCGAAAAAATTAAATAATTAATTCCTACGACTGGGATTCGAACGCACAACCGTCGGATTTACAGACGCGACATGAGAATGATGTTATATTTCAATTAATATCATTTCTCCTATCTAATAAATAAAGCGCCGTGTTGAATTCCGCTATACAACACGTTCAATCTCGAAAATGAGAAAGAGTAAGAGTTTCTTAACACCAGGTTCCCTGGTTACAATAGTGGCTACCCTATATGCGACTATATATAATATGTCATAATACATTTAAAGTAAAATCCCTCTTGCATAGCGTCAGCAAAAGGGAAGCACGTTTTTAATTCACGAAATGAATGTTGTCACAAAGACGGAGTATTTCACTTCAACGTGAAACCTTTTGTGAATCAACACAATGCATATCAGATGCACAACTTCCCTTATATCCCGAGTTTTGACGCTAATACATTCATATATGAATAAAAGCTGTCGTTTACAGTCTTTGCCTTTATTTTTGGGGGTATTTTCAAAAAACTACTCCATTTGACTTTGAACCCGACGGTAGTGGGTTCGATTCTCATTCGGTATATTTTTTTTGCTCTGGAAACAAGATAAGGCGTGGCGTTGAACTTCATCTTTCAATAAGCATTCTATCAAAAAATGAGTGAGTTCTATCAAGAAATGCATGGGATCAGAGTGTCTTAAAACTTGGTTTCCTCTGCCTACCCTCCTGTGTATGGAAAACGGCGGAAAAGTTCATTACCTTTGAAGGTAAACTTATTGAACTTTTAGTTTCTAAGTTCTATTTTCACTAAAACCTATTGTGATTCATACAAAGTTCCTTTATGTTATGAATTCATACAAACACATTGTTACGTGCAGTTTTCTATAGAACATACATATTTTATCGGGACTTTATGATGCCTCTACAGTGTACAGTTTCCTGCTTGCTTTATATATTATACAAAAAGAGAATGGAACTAAAATTTTATTTTATACTAGTGTTCTCGCTGAATTACCCACTTGGATTAGCTGAAGAGTTTGTCTGGTTGGGCAAGCTAATCTCAGAAACTATGGGATCGAATTGTTTTATAATTTAAATAATCTATTTATCGAGGAAGGCTTTAGGCAATTTTAAACTTCATGCAGTTTCCCGCACACATCAGAGTAGGTAGAGGTTAAAACACTCCGTTCCCAATAAGTTTAGAAACTTTCGTTTCCTACTTACGGCTAATTTCTGGAGACATTGTGTGTTAAGTGGCGGAACTCAACGCCGCGCTGAAAATAGGCTATATGTTGTTAATCGTTTAGTTGTAGCACAGTACCTGTGGTCAGATTTACCTCCAGTACTTAGAATATATCACGAGTACAACATGTAGTTATTTCCATTTCACCACAAAACCGCGGGTAAAGGCTTATTATGAATATACATTTTGGTTTGTAGTATGATTTTAGATTTCTGTTACAAAATTAGCTGCGCGTGTGTCTACTTTTGCAATTCTTACAAGTGGGAATGAATTATTCTCTTTTGTTCTAGTAATAAAACCAAGCATGTAGAGTTCCGTCACTTAAAACGCAATGGCTCGAAAGTTGAGCGGTGCATGGGAAATAGAACAGTCCATTTCAGTCACTTAACACTAGGTTCCCAGGTTCCCTCTACCATCCCTGCTATGTGCGGGATACAGCGTGAAGTTAAAAAAATCAAGCGAATATACTAGACAAACTTTCACATCGATACGCATAAAATATTTCTGAACTTCATAATTATATGACAGTATACGACCGGCGTAACGGTCTCGTTTACAAAACAAGCCCGAAGTTTTCATCTAATGACGTCATTTCCCACAATCACCTAGCATTAAGGACCCTCAATTAAATTTTATTATATGTATATGGCAGCTAATGTGAGGGAATTATACTTTAACTTTCATTTAATTTTGACGCAGTTTTTTAATTTTGTATTATTTTTATTTAAAAAGTATCTGTCTATACCTATAATGTGTATGGCGGCTCTTGATATGTGTTTAATTATATTTTAGGTGGCGGAACCCAACGCCGCGCTTTGTCTCGTTGCCAGTGGCTTGTTTGCGCCCTGCACCACAATGACGTCATCTACCATTGTTAGAATACATATTTTGCTCTATATTTGACTAAAGAAAAGGGAAAGGTACTTAATTTAATTTTTTTTACGCACTTCGTCCACGCTGTCAAATGAAATATCTAAGAATTATATATATATATATATATTCAATGCAAAAATATTTTTTCCCAATTAGGATCAGTAGTTTTCTGGGAAATCTAAAACAACTTCAGTTTTCTATATACATTCAGATAGCATAGATTCCTACAATGATAAAATGAAATCTTATACAAGAAAGATATTTTGCAGATCAGGAAAAGTAAATATCGATTTACATATATTATAAGAATATACTGATATATATCTAATTTTGTTTAATATTTTGGGTATAATAAAGACTTGCCACGAAGAATTTAACAAAAAAAGAATTTAACCTTACTAATTTGAGATGCAAATGAAGCTGGCTACAATCCAGATAAGCTAGACGAGTTATGCTCTTTGGATTTTTTCTTTAAAAAGTTATGATTTTATCTTGTTCTTGTGAGTTTATTAATAAGTTAAATATATTTCCGTTTGCTTTCATCAGAAATTTATTAGTATTTCAGATTTTGATACGGATATACGAGAAGAACTATAAATATTATATAGGAGGTTAGTCCTGGCGCAGGGGCACAAGCGTGCGAATGTAAACGCGACAGGTTATGAGTTCGATACCCACTCGGCGAATATTCAGATTTTCATTTCCTCGCTGTCGCGATAAATATTTATTATTTATCTCCAAGAACAGTTTTTATATGAGAAATTCATGTATTCAAAATAACATACTTTACTGGTATTATATATATGTATATTGAGATATAAAATATCTCTTTAACTATATGGGATTATACAATTTCATTTAGTGAAAGTGTATCATCGAAATGAGTTGGCTGTGGACCAACATACTATAAGAAGTAATATTTTTTTAAACAAAAAAAATATTAAAATTCTATATCACTATGGAAAACTGTATATTTTCTTTTTTTTTATATTACTTTTTCTTATTTTCCCCCATTATTACGTCTAATCTATCAATGTTAGCTTTCAACACATATGACATACAAGATATACAAGATAGACTAAAAACATAACTTAGCTCCCTTTCCATAAGAGAGTAGGTAGAAAGACCCGACGACCTTAATATAAATATTAATTTTATATGCATACTGCTTATAATTGATTTAAATATTATATCTCATTAAGGCTCGGATTAAGCTTCCAATCTCGAAACATCCTCAATCAGAATACGTTAGTAGTTTGCTACCTCAGTCCTTGCTCTTTGACTTTCGTCACTAAAATGTTAATTGTAGGATAAACTTTGTGAAACTTATATGTAAATTTGATTTAAATCAAACGTTTAAGTGAAAACTACAGACTCTTTAAATATATATCGGAATACCTATTAAATAATTATATAATGAAAAAAATATTAAAATAGCCCGTTGCCCACTTTCGACCCAATTTTCAAGTCATTGCATATTTCGTGTCGGAATTCAACGCCGCGTTTATCTACCAGAGCAGAAAAATGAAAATAATTGCTATATATTCATTATCCCGAATGGGAATGCAACTACTAAGCCAAGACGGCATGAGAAATTTAAAAGTTTATTTTAACTCTAAATTCTAAATGAATACAAGAATAATTAAGATATACAGAGAAAATAACCTCATGTACCGCACGAACTCTAATTTCAAAAGAGTATTACATTTTAAACTGGATGTTGGTGCTTTCAAACAAAGTGCTAATGAAACGTCGTGCTTTAATTACAAAAATTATTTGTTTTTTTTTTGTATATTTTTTTTAGTTTCACGCTGTATCCCGCATAAAACAGGTCAGGCAGAGGGAAAATGGTGCTGCTTTCGCCATCCATCAGCGTTAGAGTGGTGGAACTCAACGGCGGGTTTTTGCCTTGGGGCCAAGGGAAGAAATGGAAATATTTAGAAATAATATTTACTCGAGTGGGGATCGAACCCATTACAGTCGCATTACAGTCACACCCTGGTCCCCTGCGCAGCGACGACTCCAGAAGGTAGTGAAACAGAACTAGATTTATTTCATTTTATCAAGATATTTCATCACTTTCGACGACCGCCCAAATAATTTGCTGACGTTTTAAGTCAAAAAAGCAATTAAAACTATAAATTTAAATCATTTCCTTAAAATTAAGTTATAATTTTATAATTAAAGTTATGGACTTTGGTCCTTCTACTAAGGACACAGATCACGTAATATACACCAGAAGAGAACGCTGAAGTCAAACTCCACCTGTACCGAGATCGTAGGTAGAATAAATTAATGGGAGACACTGGGGACGCCTCAAGACATTGGATAAGGCAAGTTTAGTTTAATATAATATTATTGTAATTAATATATGGAAACTTGAATAGACAACTCGATTCAATCAATAACTCTTCCTATTTGGTGATACTCGGAAACGCGATGATTGTGAGTTCGATCCCTACTAAGAGGAATAATTATTTTATAGCAAAAACACTTTATTAAAAAAGTTATTTAATATTAATAAAACTAATATACATATACGAACTTATTTATTTTAACTGTTGCGTTTACATTCAGTTTATAGAAGAAACAATAAAAAAATTGATGATCATTAAATTTCTATAGAGAAAATTACCGTATCCTCCGTATTTACGCTTCGTTTATCTTCAATCTCCATGTTGCCCCGACTCGTCCATAATTCACATAATGAGGGCAGATGTTACTGGGAGTTGATTCTAGGAACAATAACCTTCACCTGTATACATTTCTAAGTGTAAATTATCGTAAAATGTTAGAATAATAAATAATTATGTATTCCATATCCTGCACATAGCAGGGTATGGAGAAGGAATCTGGGAGCTTAGTGTTAAGACACTCTATTGCCATTACGAATTCTGGAGGCGGATCCCACAATCAGTAGATTTTGCAGCACACTTTGTGCCCCTGCACCACGCAACCATCACGATTATGGTCAGACGTTATCCCATTTCACGGCTTTTCCTCTATCTAAGCAAATTTATTAATAAATTAAAAAAATACCGTAAATACTACGGTTGTTGGTTAGATTCCCACTCGGGATAAAGAACTATTTTCGGACGGAGTGTCTTAACACTAGATCTTTACTATAAACCTACTTTACTATAAACTGGATACAGCGTGAATCATTTTGTTTTTAATTAAATTAAAATCAACATTCCTTTATTTGTTATAGTAAAAACGTTTTGAATATTCACAAAAATATCCGCATAGCATTCCACCTACAAAAGCCCCCACTCCTGTTTCAAAAACACAGTTTTACGCTTCTGCTTCGATGCAATAAAATTGATATTTTATATACGTTTGGTATTGTAGGTTTCGAATTTTTATATTTATGAATCGCGTGCATTTTATTATAGGACTAGCGACCCGCTCGCGGCTTCGCCCGCCTTAACTACTGTATTATTCATATAATGTATGTTTGCAAAGCACTTAAGATAATGTGAAAATTAATTAAACCCTAATNACAGACAGACAGACAGACAGACAGACAGACAGAGTTACTTTCGAATTTATAATATAGGTATGGATAGCGCGGTGGTGGTGGGATTAAGCTTTTTATATTCCCATCATTGAGGTGTATTTGCAATATATTTAAATATATTTTTCTAAGGCCAGTAACGGCGCAAGGGCACAAGTTTACTGTAAACAAGACAGGTTGTGGGTTCAATTTCCACTTGAAGAAATGACACATTTAATATTTTCATTTCCTCGCTCAGGTAACGAGGAAAAGCGCGGCGGTAGGTTCCGCCCCTCAACACACAATACATAAGAATTTGGCGGATACAGGGGAACGTAAGAATTTGAATCGAGAATGGAGTGTCTAAAGCCTACCCTGCGGAGTGTCTTAACACTAGCCTACCCTGTAACGAGTTTTTACCTTTCCTACTTTCAGCCTAATTGAAATGTGTGTGATTTTGACAAAAATTGTCAAAATCTGCACCTGCATAAAGATTTGATAAGTAACTAAGTTAACCGATGTTAGCGAAACAACGTCAAATTCACAAATTTAATTAAATTGAATTTAGGTGGCTGCAGCTAAATTTTGAATGAAGTTTGCCTGAAACTAGCTATCTTCCTTAGTGATAAAGTCAATATTGTATTGTAAAATATTATATACGAATCTAGGTGTTCAAAATAACGTTTTAGATAGTCGTAGATGAAGTTATTCATTTAAATAGTTGATACTGTTAAATTTCCTTCATTTCAAAATATGTTGGACAAATAGAATAGAGTGACAAGTTTGTCTCTCTGTCCCCTATTTTTTACTTCAAGTAAAAAAATATAAAGGATAAACACAATAAGTAATCTATCTATTTATAACACTGCGTTTCAATCTCAAAACTCCATTCATTTTATATCACACCGTCTCAATCGTATTTATCATTTATAATAACTCTATCGCCGAATTATTCATGGCACAATTTAGAAATTTAATCGCCCACATCGACTTTATTACTTAGAAAATAAAGCCCATATTACCTTGGACTTACCTAATTTCGAATTAAAAGCTAGAATATAGCAAGTTCCTTGATGAAATACCGTTTATTTGATCTTTATGTTAAGTAGCATAAAGTTCAATTTGGTATGGTTTTAATATTTTTTGTATCCACTGGAGTGGAGAATAGCCAGGAACGCTTGCTGTAAGTGTAAGCCGCAATCTGCCGATATTCAGGTGTTTTAAGTCAATTCATTGTGGAAAATGTTCCTTTAGTTAGCCTGATTTTGAATATTAATTATCTATTGTATTTTTTTAACTTCACGTTATATCCTGAACGTAGCAGGAGGAACTTGGGAAGCTAGTGCTGAAATATTCCGTTCTCATTAAGATACTTCTGTTCTCCACTTTTCGTTGAATTCTGGAGGCATTTCTCGGTACCAGAGCGAGAAAATAAATATTTAATTTCCTTGTTTACTAATAGAACCCACAATCTGTCGTATTTCTACACGCTTGTGCACCACGACCTGGCCTCAATGATTTTTTTATTTCCAAAATAATTGTTATTTTTAAGGACAAACAGTAAGTATAAAGAAGTATTTTAATTATTTTTTAACAATAAAGATGTAAAATAATAATAATTAAAGCCGAGAAAAACCAAAATGTTTCAATTCACACATCCACTAGATTGCGATATTAAAATCTCTAAACGATTCAAACATAAAAAACAATAATACAATTTCCTCCACCCAAATATGAAGTCATCTGAAAAATGACTATCATACAGTAAATCCTGAGACCCTCGTTAATATTCCACCCGCAGTCCGTCTCCACAAACACGAGCGTTTATCTGAATTTTACCAGATCTCACGGTGAAATATCGGGTCCGTGCGGCGAATGCAAAGGCGGCATTACCATATCGTTTGACATTTCGAAACCAATTTTATTGGCAATTGTTATCGGGATACAATGAAATTTAAACAGCCTATTAGTTTGAGTGATTTTTTGTGTATTTTCTTTTATGGGTAAAGGACAAAGCAAACGAGCGGTCACCTGATGATGATCACCGCCGCCCATGACCCCGTGCAGCACCAGAGGAGCTACAGGTGCGCTGCCGGCCTTTGAGGTGGAGATAGACGCGCTTTTTGAAGGTACCCATATCGTACCGACCTGGAAACACTGCCGCGGGTAGGCCATTTCACAGTTCGGTGGCGCGTGGAAGGAAATTTCTACGAAACCGCACAGTAGTGGAGTGCCATGTATCCAGGTAGTGTGGATGATATTTAAGTTTGTGACGTGCTGTGCGGTTGGAAAATTCGGCGGCAGGTAACAGGTCGAACAGTTCCTCAGCTTACAATCCTCAGCTAAATAGTAATAGATTGAACTATTTTAATATACTTTGACTTTTATAGTATGTAATTTTGACGTATGCTTTTCGAGATAATGTTAAAATAATTCAACGCTCTATTTACGGCAGCCAGCGTAGGCTTGAGTCCCACAGGGGGCGACCTTGCCGCCGATATCATCTTCTCAAGCAGCCACCTGCCTTTCTCAGAATAATGACATATAACCAATCTATTGGCAAATACAGCAAATAAAAAAAATATAGGTGATATGCAGGCGAGGCCGCGAGTGGGCCGTTAGTTACATTTATAAAGCTTACTTTACCCCACTTCTCACAGTCAACGATATTAAGTTAATTATTAACTACGATTATTAAGAAAAGCTGTTATTGCTTAAATTTTAATTTATTAATTAATTTCATGAAAATGGATATCAAAAGCTCATGACCATAAACAAAACAATAGTAAAAACTTCGAAGCCTGTATTAAAACACTATTCTTTGACACCAACTTGTACAGCCAACGTATTGTTCTCACTTCTTAGCTCTTAAAACTTATTCTAGAATCCTTTAAGCAGCATATAATTAGCACTCTATTAAACCAAGCTTTGAATTAAGTTAATAAAGAACAGATACAAAAGTTAAACTTTCATTGTTACTTTTATTAAACTGGAACTTTTATTATAATAGTACAATTGGCACAAGAATGGAAGAACGAGAATATAATCCTTACTGGCTAAATAATGTTTCGAGATTTTTCAAATATTTTTATTTCCCATCAGCGCCATGGTGGCAGCCTCTTATTTAAAAAAATTGGACAAAATGAAAACAAGAATTGCAGAGATAACCTACTGTTAACTACACTTTCAGTTGAATTTTTTGAAACATTTAATATTGCGCGACCGAACTCAACGGCGATTTGCAAAACAAAATTATTAAATAATTCGTAATCTTATATCACTACTTGAAATTTTATTTTATTGGTATCGTAATCTTATGAAACTTGTATGTTAAATAGCAGAGTTCAACGCTGCACTTTGTCTATCAGTAGAAATAAATTAAAATAATTCATTTCTCCGAATGGATATGGAACCTATAACCATTGGATTTGCAGTCAGTCGCTGCCCCACTGCGCCACGGTAGCCTCAAATTCGTTATTTCTTATAGCTAATCAATTGAACAATTCTCTCTATAGGATCATTTTAATTAAAATTCTTTTTCTAGTATTTTATGTCTTACCATTGATATAGAGAGAACTTTGTCATCACTGATTACTTTAATTGAATTAGTGCTAAAAGATAAAACTCTGTCGTAGTAGTGTAGTTGAACACCGTTCGACTTTAAACGGGATGGTTGTAAGTTCAATTCCCGCGTATATTTAAAATATATTCTTTCCGCTTTATATTCCTATCCTATCCTGCTATAAGCATAGATGTACTAATCTAGCGTCGAACTAACTTATAACAAAATAGTAACTATATTCTTCTCTATTAAAACATAGTCAAATACCTATTCTTCTTCTTTGTCGTTAGGCTCTTGACAGAGCTGTTCTACCTATAGGTACTATAAAATATTTAAATTTATTTGGATTGGGTAAATCCAAAGCTAGGAGCGTGTATCGGACGTCACTTCGCAAATGCAATCGTACTGCCTATAGACACTGTTAATTGAGACTCAATTTAGGATTCATTGGGTCCATGTGTGTTGGTATTGGCTCCAATTGACATGCTATAGTATATACGTACTTATATGTATAGAAGATAAGGCTAAATTAATGGTTACCCAACCTTTGATTCCAATGAATACCAAAATAGAATTGAATTGGATATATAAGTGATTGGTGTGGGTTTTATTCGTATTCAAGTAAAGGCTTATATAGCTCCCTTTTGAAATTCGTAGAGAAAAAGGATTTTCATGTCGAAGCTTCGCGTTGCAGGATACCACACATAGCTGGGTACATTACGTATTGTAGACAAAGGGAACATGGGAACCTAGTGTTAGGACACTTCGTTCGCCAATAAGACGCTCGGTTCCCCACTTTTCGCCGAATTCTTCAGGCATTACCCTGTTTAGCAAGTAATACAAATATTTACCCCAATTTGAATTTGAACACGTGACCTTCACCCTAAAATCAATATCAAGCATCAACATGATATCTATTACGCCGGGATAGTTGAACCGAACTTAAAATTGTTTACACAGTGAATAGCTGGCGGAAGTATTTACATGGAAGCTTCCTAGAATCGTATAGCACCTCAATTCCCTTCTATTTGCGCTATAAATCAGGAACACTCAGCTTGTCGAGGATCCACCATTAGGTGCTTGAGTAATTTCGTTACATTTAGTTAATATATTTCTTGAGAAATGGCTTGTATGTTCGTTTTCGCTGTGAGGGAGGATAAGTTTCAAATATTATCAAAAAACATATAAAAAAAATTGCGGAATCTTGTTATTTGGGAAAAAAATTATAGCTTGTTTTAGTATATCATTTCCATCTAGCCTTAATGGGACCAAGGTGTCTTAACATTAGGTTCCCAGGTTTCCTCAGCCTGGGCACCTAATTTTAAGGCACCAGGGTGGAGCCAAAAACAAATACCCGTGTAAAAATTACCAAGCGAGCTGATAGCTTTATACTATAAATTTCACGTGAGCTTACCTTTGCTATCTACGTGAAATTTGAAATGAAGACATTGTAGGTACTTTTTTATTTTCGCCTGCATTTGACACGCGTCAAAGGCTGGCGCGCTTCCAAAGAGCATGGGTCTTTCATTGGACCAGCATAAGCCAATTAGAAACATATAGGATATTATTTATTTTTAGTTTTTTAGCAGAATAAGTAGAAAGGATCTAGTGGTTAAGCTCTCTATTCCCCACTTTCCGTCCAATCTTCTATACATCACAAGTTGAGTAGCCAAACTCACTCATACTTTGTGACTAAGGTGATTAATTAATTTAATTAATTTGCAATACTTTTTTTTGCATATTCGTATTGGTTGTTTATTAAAAACTATGACTTTCAGCCCCTCCAGTTAGAATTTATATTTGCTTAATAAGCAAAGTTGCGTAAAACTCATTCTACACACTATAAAAATTTTGCAGTTCTAATTTGAAGTTTGCAAATTTGCGCCGCATACAGAATTAGTTTTAAAAATTTAACTTCAGACTGTATAGTACTTTAATGAAAATTATCATTGAAATTTCAAAATGTCTGGTAAAAACTAAAATTTTATGGAACTATATTTTTGTTTTTCATTTTAACTCTGTAGAGATCACCTTTTATCGTGACATAGTTGGAAGGGACAAGTGTTTTTTGCAAGTCAAAATTTCACTAGAATGAAATAGCTATTTTTATTTAGTTTATTTATATTTACCTGGATCTTGTTAGCATTGTACTAAAACTACTAAACTAAAATCTGTATGATAGGTAAAAAATGTGGAACAAAGGCGTACACTAACTAAGGTATTAATATCAGTATAGATAAAGTAAAAGATAACAAACGAACAAGTTATATGTGATAATCCACAGAGCCCAATTTTTGTCTATCCTTTTAGTGTCTCTTTTCGATTTTAACTAGTGAAAAGTAGAACCTATTTTTGAACTGTATTTTACTGAACTAATCACTTTGTTTAACTTCACGCTGTATTCTGTACATAGCAGGAAACTTAGTGGACAGAGAAACCTTAGTGTTAAAACACTCGGTTTTTCACTTTCCGCTGAATTCTAATTACTACTCAACATGGAAAGCTTGCAGAATGTCAATTTATTTATTTTTCTCGGGTGGGAATCGAACCCACAATCTGTCGCGTTTACAGTCGCACGCTTGTACCCCTCACGCAACGACTGGCTTTAAATATTTTATAAGCAATATTTCTTAGGATAGAAAAAGAACCTAATTCCATTGTTTTTACCCAAGCGTTTCCTAAGTGCTCCACTATGACGTAAAGGTAACATTATTTTTGTATAGGTACATGCTATATATACTCGTATGTATAAAACAAAGAACTTAGGAACATTTTTTCATAACTGAAACAGTACGTATTATAACTTTAAAAAGCAAAAACTATGAAACTAGTATGCTATTGTCAAGCGAACGGAATCTACTATTCGACACTGAAAAGGATTCTTTGCATAGAAAAAGTAGGTCATTGTGTATATTTTTACACTCGCGTAGAGAAAAATGGCCCATTTGTTGAAATAAATTATAATTATGGGAGACGGAGTGTCTTAACATTAAGTCCTCTCTGCCTACCCTGCTGTGTGCGGGATACAGCGGGAAGCTAAAAAGAATGTATATAATTATTACGTGATTATTACTATTTATACTATAATAGCATTATGGAACATATCCTCCATATTATCTAATATAACAAAAACACACATAATATAAAAAATAAGTGAAAAAGCGTATGGTTGTAAAGGCACTGCACAAGCGTGTGTAACTGCGACAGGTTGCTTGACAGGCGACAGGTACGATTTCAATTCGAGGCTAAACGCGGCGTTGATCTCCGCCAACCAACACACAATGCCTTTAGCTTTCGGCAGAAAATGGGGTACGGAGTGTCTCAAAACGATAAATTCAAAACTAGAACAATTAAGTTTAGAAATACAAACAAACAGACATCATAAAATAAATATATCTCTTAAAATAGTTTAATTTAAATATAAAATGTACAAATAATATTGGGCTGCGGTGTACGCTCGGTGTTGACCGTCCGTTTGCCCGCGTTTCCAATTAGCGACGCTTTGTACGTACGTTTGTCGCTCCAAAATTCATGTCCAGCTCTAATAAGCGGGTGGCGAATACGAATTTCTTTCTGCATTATTCGAAGGCGTCAAGTTTATAATGAAACAATTGTATTTTTTATGATATTTATGTTGAAGTTATTTTTTGTTTTGAATGTATGTCTTGTAATAGTAGGTTAGGATGCTTATCCTATATTTTCTAATTGACTTGACTTGGAAAATGAAACATTATTCTTATAAATTATGTTCATTTTACATTGAGATTGTTCATTCTCACTCATTAATTTTTTTGTAGTTTTTCCTTAAAAAAATTTATCCTTAATATATATTTCATTATCTAATTACACTTACCTAATTTGACAACCCTTTATTTATTATAAAAAGGTATCAAATTAGACAACTGTAATATTAAACATTTTATTCCTAAAATAAAGCTTATTACATATTTTCCTTTGTTTGAGCAAAATACAAAATATTTCTCATTTTGTAAGAAATTACGACTTAAGTGATCGTGGAATGTGAATATAAGCAATATTGCTATTTCTAGGCTGTAGTGGTTCATAGTAAAAGCGCATAGTTTTATATGTAAGCGCAATGATTCTGAGTTCGATTCTCACTCGTGCCATTATACATTATTTTTCGTGACTGTGAAAGAATGCAATTTCGTGGCACTTAGTTTTTTTCCGCCTACTCTACTATGCTAAATATATAATTAATCTGTAAAAAGTAATATTATAAAGGTTTTATAAAAAGATGTTATGAAAGTTATATTTTGTATAGGAGCCGTCATGGCACAGTAAAACAGAGTCTGACTATAAGCCCAACGTTTATTGAGTTCGATTTCCACACAAATCGAATTATTTTTATTTAAAAGTATGGAATTTTTTAAGACATTGCGTATTGAGGAGCGTTGAGTTACATCACGTAATACAAAATGTCTTGAAAATACCACAGTGTATGGAAAACGGAGTGTCTTAACACTAAGTTTCCCTTGCCTACCCCGACATATGCGGGGTGCAGCGTAAAGCTAAAATTAAATTTATATATATGTATATACGTATATAGTACATTCGCTTCTCTAAGCACTATATCAGTCGCATCTTTGTAAATGCAAAACGAAAATGATAACATTTGCGTCAGAGCAAGTACTGATAAGAAATACCTTTCAAAGTATGTTTACTGTTTACATACATTTACCTACAAACAGGTAATACTTCAAAGTGTTTCATGGAAATATTCATATAACTTCAAAAGAAGAATATTTTTTACTTGTATATTTTAAATTGGTTCTGTTTTTTAAATAAACTTTGTATTTTTTACGTAGTTTAAAATAAATTTGCTAGTCACTGATGTACGTATAAATCTTTCAAGCAGCGCGACTCATTGTAATAAAGATTTCACTAATTGTGATTCAAAAGTTAGGTTTATATTAGCTAGTAATATTATAGCGTCATGCTGGATACTGCACATATCATGGTAGGTAGAGACAACCTGGGAACCTAGTATTAAGACACGTTCCCATTAAAACACTTCCGTTCCCCACTTTCTATCAAATGCTGTAAGCATTGCCTGTTGAGTAATGAAACTCAATGTAACGCTTTGCTTCGTTACCAGAGCGAGGAAATGAGAATATTAAATATTTCCTGTAGTAGAAATCGAACCCACAAGCAGTCGCATTTACAGTCACACTCACCTATTAAAACACAAATTTCCAGTACTAATACCATAATTTCTTATATACATATGTACTAGTATACCACACAAGCCGCAATATAGCAAGAGCAAGGTATTTCCAATTGGTTTGAGGTACCTCTGGAAATTCAACGCTCGGCCGCGCCAGTTAGATAACATGTTGTTCCTAACCCCGTGTGCTGTTTGGACTACTTGCTTAAATAAATATTATAAGTTCCGTCTGAAATGTCTTTGTTAGTACGTCCTTAGAGGTATAAAAACATAATAAAAATATAATTTTAATTGATTGTTATGTAGTGTAATGTGCGAAAATGAAAATTTAAAAAAAATGTTTCGGATATTGGATTTTTATTCCGATTTAGCCCATTGTCCAAGCTATCTACGCTACTAATATTATAATATTTTCACTATAGATAATCTTATTTTTTTAACGTAATATATAATTAACAGTTATATATAGCGTAGCCTAAACTAGATAGGAGGCATTGAATAACGCCACACAACGACACAATGTCTTAAATATTTGAAAATCGTCACTATATTTCCTTCTTCTACGCGAATACAGCATGAAACTAAAAAAAGTTGTTTCTTTTGGAATATTTTCGTTTACCTTTTGCTTCAACTAATAGGCATCGACTGCTATTTAACATGCAATATTTTTTAATTTCGAAAACATACGAGTACCTAATTTATGATAACTATTCATCCTCCAACAGAAATCGAACCCCCATCGCCTTTACAGTTAGGCAATGGCAAATCCACTTGGCGCTTGGCGACTTTACTAAAAAAAATATTTCCAAACGATTTTCCAGTGTAGTGGCAGACGTGAACGCGCATTAGCTCGTTTGTAACGATATCGCTCGAAATATCGGACAGCCCACATGGCGGCCGACAGATAGTACCAGACCTGGCTCACTGTTAATGAGAATTAAATTGTAACAAAATATATGAGTGTATTGTTCATTTTAAATATATATTTATTTATAGCTTTATACTGAATTCCGCACATAGAACATATAGGAAATTTGGGAAAATAGTGTTAAGTTACTAGTAAGTCACTGACTTTCCCCAATTTCTCCTGAGTTCTAGAGGCGTTCTGTAGTGGAAGAACTCAACGCTGCGTTTTGCCAAGTTAGTTAAGAGAAGAAAAGTGGAAATTAAAATATTTTTGTGTTTTTGTATATATATTTTGATTTTATGTTGTTAAATATATTTTATTTAATCCACATTAATTTTTGACTAATAAAGATTAAGGAATAATTTGTTAATAATCAATAAGAGTAAAAGACGTATTAACTAATTTCGATACGTTAAAATTTGTATACGTTTTCTAAAATAATTTTCTTTCCTAAGTAACTTAAGATACCAAAATGAAAACAAAGAAATTAGATTTTCTAAAACTGATTGAATATTCTATAATTACAGAATAAAATGTTCTAACAATCTCAACCCATGTGCTCGCTAGTCGTATCTGTTTCTAACTGCAGATATCGGCAAAGCGTTTTAATGCAAATTGCGTCCCAGCTGCGCTTTAACTGAACACGTTGTGCATATGCTGTGTGCAATGTGCATAGCATTGGTGAGAACGTATTTGGAAATAAATTAAAATTATTAACAAATATATATATTATTTTTTTTAAGTTACACGCTGTATCCCGCACATAGCAGGGTAGGCAGAGGGAACCTGGGAACTAAGTGTATACTCTGTTCTTATTAAGACAGTTCCTTTTTCCAACTTCCGCTGAATTCTGGAGGCATTGCGTGATGAGTTTGCCTCATTACTAGAGCAAGGAAATATTAATATTATTATTATTTTTATTTATTTCTCCGAGTGGGAATCCATTTGCATTTCACATTGTAAAACTTAAATGGTTAGTGTGGCTATAAATACTATTTAATAATAAAGAATCGCTGTAATTGCATTACAATTTTTTAAATCCTCCATACTTGGTATTAGTCAAATGTTTGTGTATCGGGCTCTCCTCTGTTTATTACAGAAAAAAATATGGCCGTCCACATAGTGTTCGTACATGAAAATCGATCGAAGCAGTAAATGAAAGAATTCAAAGGAAATTCGGACAGGGGTCCGAAACCAAAGGACTTTATCTCGGGAGATAAAAGTAGATCCTGGAACTATGTCGTTCATTTTGAAAGATTAGTTAGGATTTGCAGTCCGTAAAAGACGCAGTGGTAATTTTTTAACTCATAACTAAAATAAAGAAAATATTTACAGACGAGACAATTTGAAGTTATTTTTAAAACTAAAGTGAGATCTTTAATTTCTAGCTCAGTTTGTGCAACAATCATAAAACGATATAACCTGGCATCGAACTTACTACTATATATAAATATAGTAGTAACAGATCCACGAAACGATCATTTATTAATCCATTAAGTGCACCCTTACGTATCGCTTCTCTTACGTTACCTAGAAATTCCATTTCATTTTCAACTTTGCTCAGGTATCGTGGCTTCCTATAGCATCGTGGCTTGTGCTCGTATATGTGAAACTATTTAGAGATAGAATTTTCTTAGTATATACGAATGTATCTATCTATATACCTATCGTGAGCAGTGGAACAGCGTATGGCTAAGCAGTTAACGCGATGGGCTGGATTCGATTCCCACTCGGGGATGATGCTTAATTATATTCTCATTTCACCGCTCAAAGAGTGGCGTTGAATTCCACCACTTAACACACAAAGTCTCGAAGCGCCTATACTGTTATGCGGTGGGCTGAAGCTTTAAAGATATTAAATCAAAATTAAATCAGCTTCAGGCTGTATCCCGCTCACAGAAGAGTAGGCAGAGAGAACGTAGTGTTACGACACTCCGTTGTCCACTATCCGCCTTGGCTTTGACAGAATTTAATGCCGCGATTTGCTTCGAAAAGCAAACACGCAGCAAAGAAATGGAAATATACATTTAAATAAATATTTCATTTCATCAAGTGAGGAGCGAACGCACAACCAGTCGCGTTTACATTTACACTTTGTGCTACTTTGCCACGACTAGCTTCATATGCAAAAAAGATTATACAAACATTTACAAAAAACATACAAAAACAATATAACAAATGATTTTGAACACATTAATTCCACGGTACAATGCCGCGGTAGGCGCCGCATATGAATTTCAGTTTAGCTGTAGGCTTGTTGATAGGCGAGTTACTTGCCCTAGTACATATTTATTGTGTTTTTTTTAGTTCACCCTGTATCCCGCTTATGACAGGATAGTTAGAGGAAACCTAGTGTTAAAGCACTCCGTTCCGCACGCACTTTCAATTATATATATGATATTGTTCGTTTAGTGTCAGGGTTCAATGGGCCGCTATGCCTTGTCAAGTAAAAATAATTTATTCCCCTGAGTCTTTTATACTTTATCTAAAAAAGTATTTTTCTTTTCTAATAGTAGAATAACTTTTTAAAAAAATGTATAACATGGTACAATAAATTAATTATTATTTACTTATAGAATTATCGTTGTAAATGCGTTACGAATTTTGCGGCTACATTCGTAGTGTGAAATTAGAGCTACATATATCCATGCAACAACGATTGTTTCCTCAAAATCAGCTTTATACTGAAATTAATTTAACATATGTATATTATATATAGAAGCTATGGGTTACTAGTTCTAATACGGCTTATTTTCACCTCTTTGTAGTGAAATATTGAGTGACCAGAGAAAATAAAATAGTTACGTTGTCTTTAGAAAATAAATATCAAGATAAGCTCTCTCTCTCTCTCTCTCTTTAAAAGCATTTTAAAGCATCCTATTTTATTGCAGCAAGAATACATGATTTTATCGATGTGAATACTAGAAAGGGCTTTTGTGAGTATTAACTACGTACAACTACGTACTACCAGCCTTTACAACGGCCATAGATTTTGTACCCATATATGTTTCGAAATAGAAATGTAGTGTGTGTTGGGTGTGCTATTGTAGTACTTGGATTGTTACCTATATCGTGAATATAATATAAGAAGTAAAATAGATATAAAGAAGGCTAGCATTTAGGCAGGTTTCTTACAACATAGAGAATTAAGAAGTTGCTCATTTTCATAAAATAGATAATTTCTCCATTTTGGATATATAAGAGATATCCGTTTTAGCAATTCGTCAGGTGCATCTTACCAGAAGGTGCATAACCTACAGTGATGAAGAATACAGAGAAAAAGAAGACCTCATTTTCCGACCTCGAGCTTAACAATAGATGAAAATTTTTCATAATTTTCATTAAAATGTTAAATTATGATTACTTTCTGAAGGCATTGCTAACTTCCGTCTCGGTTTCCTAACGAGGTGCTATTCATTGTTAACACTTAGTACAGTAACCGATGTAAGCTACGTCGTAGAAGTTTCGTAGCTTTCGTAGCATTATAAAATAAATAACATGAAAGTTAAATAAGTTTCTTTTTTTGAACCTAGTGTGAAGGCACTCTGTTCCTCATTTTTTGAATTGTGAAGACATTGCACGTTGAGCGGCGAAACTCAACGCCGCACTTTGCCTTGACTCTGTTAAAGGTAAAAGGTAAAAGTAAAAAAAAAAAAAAGTGGGAAGTAATAAAAATATTAAATAATTTCTACTACGACTTCTTTCTCTTCTATTCTATCTTCTTTTTGAGTATATTGTTTTAAATTCAACTCGATATCTCCAAATGTTGGTATGGCATAGTTCTCTAAATCTGGCGTATCCTTTTTTCCTTAAAGGGTACGAAACCCTAAAAACGGAGTATATCAACACTTTTTAATACAACAGTAAATATAAACAATTATTTTCCCAAATAAAAGTGAAAAACTATATGTAATTTAGAAAAAAATTGATCAGTAGGGTATAAATAAACTCACAACCTTTGCATTAGATAGCTAAGCACTATTAAACTGCGCTACAAATGACATTTTCTATTATATTATATAATAGTAAAATAAATTTCAATATCCCAAGTCAATAAAGATCAGTTCGCCGCAAGACTTAACTGCAGAGTTGTTGTCAACAATAAATTGCACCTCATTAGTGGACCACGACCAGACTTATACTAGCGGAAATAATGTGAATAAGACGATTCTATCCGGTTTAAGATAAAACTTTGTGATAATAAAAATTAAATCATAGTATTTTTAAAGCATTAGATTCTATAAGAAAACCAAAACGAAGTAATGAAATTACATTTGGAGAAACTTCATAAAAATTCTAACATTTCATATATTTCTTTGAAAAAATTGAGTTGAGTGTCTTAACACTAGGTTCCCTCAGCCTACCTGTCTAACATACGCATGTGATAGCCAAACCAAAATCGGAATCTTTCATCATCATAAGAATTAGAATAATTACAAGCATATTATGTAATCTTTGCTACCTTCATTTTTATTACTATTAAGATGTGTTTTACTCAAACTTTGTAAAGAGTACCTAAGGACTTGTAAATTAATTTATAAAAATTTTATTCAAAACAAAAATATATACATATATCAAATGATATAAAAATTTAAATTGTGAAATCAATTTCCGCTAGTGTTATACCAATTTCCCAATTAATTTTAGCCCAACGCCTTCGAAGGCTATTGATAATTGTTGACACTGCCTATATCTACAAGACTAATTGATGACGTAGTTAACGAAGCCATTAATTAGTCTTAAGAGGTATTTGGATATTTGAACAGTTGAATGGTTTAATCGCTTGTGTGTCAAGCAAATAACATTATGGCCAGTTTCTATATTTATAGAAGCTTTTCCTGCATAGCAAGGAAACCAGAGAAAGCCTAGTATTAAGATACTCTATTTCTTACTTTTCATTCAATTTTCTACAAGAACAAGAAAATGAAAATAGGTAAAATATATCATTTTTCCATATATTATCTTTACTCGACAAGACTTAATTCGTCAAAGGCGATTAAAATCAAAAACAACGATTTTCACGTTAAAAACATCGATTGTCACGTTTCATCGAAGTCACAATATAACTCCTATTAGAAATCATCTTCAAAAAACGTGCCAAATATTAAAAAAACGTATGAACAAAAAAAGGCGAAATATCTTAAAACAATTAAACAGAAGTGGATTGCGCGCGACGTCTTGGCTTGACTCCAGCGTGACACTTGTGGTCAGCCCGTGCACAGTGTACGTACAGTATTGAAAGATCTAAATACTTTATTTTTAATATTCAAATTGTTTTTTTTTTATATTGGTTGAAATTATTGAAAATTAACTATTTTATCTGTTTCTTTTAAAAATGTCTTCATATTAGGGTGTAAACTCTTAATTATCATCTAAGGGCGAAATAAAATTGTAAATTTATAATTCTTATTCAACCAAAAACTACATATCTAATGATGTGGGAGAAATCGCCAATATAAATATCCTATCAACAACAAATGTAAAATAAGAGCCAAGTTTAATGTTAAGTAATGCATTCTCGATGTAATCGTCATTAAGTGTATATAGACTAGTATTAACCTTCAGTTTCACCTGCATTGTCAATTGGAAATGACTATAGACTGAGATACCGAGGCCCACAGACTTACGTCGTAATACACTCCGTTAAAAAATCAGAGATCTCATAAATAAAATATAAGAAAAAATATTAAACGTTTCAATACATCAAATCTGTAAGAACATAAGAAAATTCTACAACATAAATTGTCGTAGAATCCAACTTAAGCAATTCTCACTAATGATGGCATTTTACATGGCGTCTCGGTTCTTTGTACGTCTTTTGTTGAATAACGCTTAATAATATGAAAAGTTTGTGCATATCAAGTCTTTGATGTATATTTTTAAAAAAACTAAAAAAGTATCACCCTCTTTTTTACACAAATATTACATTAAAAAATCTCTGACGTAAAAATCACATAATGATAATTATTTCAGTATGATGATCTATGTAGGTTTTTAAGCATATATGCTGGTGCGTGCTATTTCGCACAAATTTCTTGGAAACTAAGAGTGGTCCAGGATCCTGGATCCACCAGGATCTAGTTAATCCATCTAGGAGATCCTTTTCACCTTTAATTACAATTTTAATATGTGTTGAGCTTGTACATATATAAAAGACAGAAACATAAATCTAAGTATTTTCACCCCACTGAAATAAATAGTAATAAATAATACTATATAATAAAATAAACTCATTTTCACTATAAAAAACGTTCACAGTATAAAAGTCACGTATAAATTTTATGAGGATCCAACATAACTAATATAAAATCTTAAGTGCCTTTCTCACTAATCCTGGACAAGGGCGATCCGTAATAAGCCTTCGTAGCCCGGTTGTACGTTTGCTTAAGCCTTTGATAAAATTCAATTTTATAGAACTTTATACTAGCTTTTTCTTGCGTCTCCGTCTCCGTGATCGATTGGATATGACTAGAAGTTGGGTATAGCTCATGACAAATAGTCGTAGACCCAAGAATAGGTGTATGTAGATATATTTTCTGAAGTGGGTGGGTGGTTTCCCTAGGTTTTAGCTTGGAACAGATATGTTAGTTTAAAGATTTTTTTCATTTTTCAGGACGAAATTTTTGCTAAATGTTTGTCTCAAAAAGATTTCAATTGTAACAAGTACTTTCTGAGATTAACGCTTTCAAACAAACAAACTCACTAGCTTAGCTAGTATTACTATAAATTTATACTACAAAAAAATATGCTTAAGATATTTGAAATCAAGATAGCAATGAAGCCATTTTGAATAAAATTTCAATAAGCAAAAGAGCAGCTTTCACTTAAATATAAGCTCAAAATTAGTCAAAAGCTTACAAATGGATGAAAACCAACATTTACATACAAATCTGTTTTTCTAAACTACAGTTAAACCCTTACTAAACAGCCAGTGTTATTCGTCCCGGATCAAAATAAAAGTTTATTGCCCGTATTGTCCGTCCGAAGAAAGAAAAAAATACGCGCCGTAACTAAAATAAGTGAGTTTTATAGTAATTTACTAGCGCTTCCTCGATTCCGAATCAAATGAGTTTCCTCTTTTCCTTCTGTTTATTGTTATTATTGTGGAATAAATAATGGAATATTAGTTGTTTCTTGTTTCTGTAAACATTTTTATACGGAATGACTGATTTTATGTATGAAGATTGTGAATTCGATCACTAATAAGACTTAATATACATTTATAGCGTTATGCTTATAAAAGGCTAGGGTTCAACTGTGGCTTCACCCGATAGGCTAAATGGCACTAACTGACAGGAAAAAGTCTTGTGACACTTATTTCGTGCCAGAGGTAGCTCTGATCCTAGATACAGTATCAGTAGTCTATAACAAACCTTATTAAAAAAACAATTGTGCCTAAAATTAGCATGCTTAACTCAAGTATTTTTAATATTCATATGAAGATAAATACGAGCTTTAAAGTTCCATCACAGAACGTATTTGTATGAAAAATAAGACAAATTAGCGTCAGTGATCAGTCGCCCACTAGCCTTACAGCTATGCGTTTTGTCACTACGTTGAGTTTTAACACTAAATCATCTATTCTTTTATATAATCAATAATCTCTTCTTTCTAAAAATTAAGTGCTTCTCAAAAAAATTACGCTATAATTAGTTTTTTTACGAATTTAACTTAATATACAAAAAAATAATGTTAAACATAAGCTTATGAAAGATGCGCACACATGATGGAAGAAGGAAACAAAAATACAATAGCCTATATATCAATGCCTCTGAACTCTGAACATATAAAATCTGGGAACGTGATCTGAAAGCGTAATGCTTGAAGTTTGTATAAATATACTAGCTTTTACGCGTGGCTTCACCTGGATAGTATAATGGAAATAACTAATATATAACCTTCTTCAATAAACATAAATGAATTATGCGACACAAAAAAATAATTGGACTAGTAATTAAAGACCTCTTTTAGCGTTTCGGATAATATAAATTTTCATTTAAAAATTAAATATATAATAATCAATAGGCCGTCTGTTGTAAATGTAATGGGTTCGATTTCTGAACGACATGAATTATTTTCTTACGGTAACAAGACAAAGTGATGTGTTGAGTAGCATCACTCAACAAGCAAGGTTTCCAAAGTATAGATGAAGATTGACAACGGAATGCCTTAAAGCTAGGTTCCCTCTCTGTCTATAAAAAAAATCAAGTTCGTAATATTTTCATTTCAATACAAAAGCTACACTATGTAAACTTAATTTTATGTTCAAAAGCTCTAAAAATAGAGCTTTCAAAGAGTCCTAAATAAAAATTTCTATACAAATTAAAGATCACCAATATTGACGTATCCCCCACAATCTCGGATTGCAATCGACTTTGGAATTGAATCAACATCTTAATCGCTATAGTATTTACTCATCACTTCCATGAACTGTTCGAATAAATTGAGTACAACTTTCATTTTGGTTTTATAAAACCAAAATTAAATGTTTGAAAAATTAAAAAGAAAAATTAAATGTTTGTCATTTATAAATGTATGAAAATTGGTTTTCCATCGAATCATTTGTAGGAATGTTTTTATCAGTGGCTGGATCTAACAAAATATTTTTTTACAGCTTCACACTGTCTCCGCGTATAGCAGGGTAGGCAGAGAAAACCTAATGTTAAAACACTCCGTTCCTTACTTTCACCTGAATTTTCGAGGCATTGCGTGTTGAGTTACGCTACTTATAAGCGGAAACTGGGGACGGAGTGTCTAACCACTGGGTCTTTGTCTAGGTTTCTTGTGTCTGTTTTATGTATTGATATTATTCAACAATCAAAAAATATTAAGTAAATATAAAACATACAATACTTGAACAAACCTTGGACAAACAGTGCGGTATTTGTTCAGTAGAATAGTTCTCACGTCTGGAATTAAATAGTTTATACCCTATTCGACTTTACCGTCCTGATAAAATAATCTTTTACAAAATATAACAAAGCCATATTAAGTCTGATATCCCACATACCTTACCTTAGTCGAAAGAATCTTTGCCGTTGCCGGATTGAGAAGATGGAAGAGAGTCTAAACTTTAAATACCAAAACATATATGGTCCACATCTTTTCTCTTGCAATCCTAGGTTACGCTAATTGTATATTATTTATACGCTATTAAGATTTAGCAGCAGCAGCTGAAGAAACTTAAGTCTTGTGAAAATAAATAAAAGATGTTGAAAACGGCACATACCACATACCTTTGGATGAGAATAAGTGGCATTGTTTCACGACAGCGCCGAGATTGGTTCCAAATTAGCGTTTTCGGTCAAACTTCGTGACTTCGACAATGTTCCGAACTTACTTGCCGTTACATTTGAAGGGGAATCCATACCATCGAACTCATGAAGCGGCTTATGTGGGAATCTGTTTTAATTAATTTTGCCTTTTCCTAAGTATTTTTAGGGTAAGCAAAGTGAATCTAGTGTTAAGACACTCCATTCTCCAATTTTTCACACGAATTCAATGGTATTTATTTAATGGTATTTACAGTCATTCATTGTTCCACAGCGCCACGATGACGTTTTTTACTATTCATTCAAACAAAAAACGTTTATTCTTATTGAGTTTGTTGAAATCATTTTAACTTAAGGTAGCTTCGCACTGTATCTATAACAGAGTAGCCAGAGAGAATGATGTGTCAAATGCATCTCTACGTACCTCTTTCGCCTCGACTATACGAGGATGTATATAGAATACGGATGGATAGCAAAAAGTGAATACTAAGCTCTCTCTCTCTCTCTCTCTCTTACTATTTTGCGTTGAAGAAAGCGTCAAAAGCGTTAAAAAGCTATATTAAGATATTCAATTATAACAAAAATAAATATTATCAGAAGTATATTCTACTAATCCGTACCAACTGTTTCATTTAAAATAAACATATTTATTACCTTCAAAAAAAACTAAAGCTTAAATCGATTGAATACCTATTTACTCAATGGTATGCTACAGAAAATGTTTGTAAAAGTTTATCTTTTTTTTAAGTTGGATAGAATGTTGAACATTCTATTACATTTTCTAGCTTGAAAAGTTTGAAAAAATATTAAATTAGTCACTACGCAGCGCATAGCCTCTGACGGTTATCGTGACGGATGTAGGTTCAATTCAATCTCGAAGGAATGAATTATTTTCAAATTCTCGCGGTCTGATAATAAAGCAAAGCGCGGCGTTGAATTCCACCAACCCCTTTCCTCAACAGGCAATGTCTCGTAAATTGGACAGAAAGTGGAGAAAGGAGTGTCGTAGCACTAGGTTCCCTCTGCCTACCCCGCTATATACGAGATGCAGTGTAAAATTAAAAACAACTATAACATATTTAACCACATTTTAGTTTCATATAAAATAAAAATTCTCATATTCTCTCATTTTATGTGCGGTTCCACAATGATTTTAATTAAAATACACCAAAACAAAAAGATATTGCAATTTTGTATACACTGTATGCGACTTTTTATGTAAAAAATGTTGTTTTAAACTTCTATCGATTTTTCCTGCTTCGGTTGCCTATTGTTCTTTATTATACTTGCACTAGTATGATATAGTTTGAAAAGCTGGGTAATTTGTGTTTTGCCTAACATTTTAGTGGGTAGCCGCTTTAATTCTTGACTGGGGAGACATTATTAACAATATTATTTTTTTAAATGTTTTTTTTCTTTCTAAATCTAATCAAATCAGATTTATGAGGTAGGCGGAGAGAATCTAGTGTTATGTTTCTTCGTTTTCAATTTCGTCGAAGCATCGCGCTGTCTCTTATTATTCCACGATGTGGGAATCGAATGTACAACTAATGAATATTCTACACAGCCTATTGTAGAAATAATCAACTTGAGTAGCGTAACTTAACTCCGGCCCACGATTTTTTTTTATTCACTTTGTTTACCCTTTGGTTGCCCAGAGTCAACGCAGTGCCAAACGCCATAGTACATCTGATAATTTTAGAAATTCTATCATATACAATACTGAGTCTTCGTTTGTAAACAGATAGTGAAAACGTAATTACGTTTGCAGCAGTCAAGAGATTGGAAAAAACCGAATAATTATTAATTATTTATTAATTATATATTAAAACAATAATCTAAGGACTGCTTTCATCGAAGTGAGAATAAAGAGTGATCAACAAAATATTACAATTAATAAACTGAAAATGAAAACAAAGGGGCATTGGAAGGCCTCAAAGGGCATGAGAAGCTTCTATCAATTTGGTACGTCAGCATATTCGTAGGATTAGGGTTCCGTAACTACGTCTATGTTATAATATAAATATAAATGTTTCCCCGGATAGCTTTACAATGTTAAGAAATCATAAAATTCTTTTATTTTTTGTACGACACATTCACTTAACTCGGTACTAAACGTAAAAAATATTAAATAGCTGAATATAGTATAATACCTGTTTTTTTTTTTTAATTCTATCAATAGCTTCACGCTTTATCCCGGATATAGCCCGGGTAGGCAGAGGGAACCTGGGATTCTAGTGTTAAAATATATTCTGTACTACCCGTTCAAATTAACATACTTCTGCTCACTGAACAGAAAATTGCTTGAAAAGTTGGAAAGAGTGAGAGAAAAAGCGTGAAGGTATGAATCTAAAAGCGATCGCTGTTGATTTGATTTCCACTCGGTGAAATTAACTATTTTCTCACTCTAGAACCAATATGAGGGGCAGCGTTGAGTTCCACCACTCAACAAGCAGTATCTCGAAAACTGGGCGGAAATTTGATAACATAGCTTAACACTCAGGTTCCCCCTGTATTTCTTATTACGCAGGGAAGAAAAAAAAGTAAGAAAAACATAAGAAATAACTAGAACACCTTCACTCCACTCAAAAACAAGTATAAGTTACAATAAAAAGGAAACGTTACAAGGAAAAGCACATCAATCAAGCACATTACTCGTGGCATTCCCGAGTTTTGTAACACAAATTAGTGTCCATATGAAATCGGGCAACCACCAAATGTTAACCGCAACCATGAGTGCAACCACAAAATTGTATTTTCAATTCTATTCCCCTGTAATAAGAGTTAAAGGGAATTTTCCAAACGAAAACAGCTTTGAGTGTTATACGATTTTCTTTGGAAGCAGTTGAGAAAAATTTCATGGTTTTTAACTTATTGTAATAAAGTTCAATTTTGTTTAGCTTTAGGTTGTTTGATGTATTTGTATTCTTGTATTTATCTCCCGGAGAATTCATCCTATTCAGTTTTCTAGCGTACCTTATGCGGGGTGGACGTGAAATTTGGTGCGGATTTTGAACGAAACTTTCAAGTTTGTTTCGAAATTCTGTGAAAAACTTTGTCGAGTGGATATTTTCGGACTGTGCTTTTTTGGTGGTGAGTTTTCACTTTTAAAAAACCCTTAACAATAGAGTTTTAAGTCGAAATATGTTATATTTTCCTTTATAAAAAAGCTTATTCAATGCGAGCTTTAGAATATTAAAGTATTATGTTCTAATAGAAACACAATATATTTAATACAAATACTCTACTTTTCTTACTACACAGGCTGTGTAAAAATGAGAGAAAGATACAAAAGCCATGCACAAAAAGTAATAAAAAAACATACACGTTAAATTGAGAATCTTCTCCGGATTTTCCGGTCGTTAAAAATGTGCTGTATCTATATGTAAATTTGTTTTATTTGTAATATAACAACCGTAAAAACAAACAAACAAACAACCATTATATTCTAGTCTTCTAGACTTTGTGATATACATACATACGTCAGTAAACTTTTGCGGTATATTTTTTTATTCTTCAGAAACCATATTAATAGTTTGAAAGTTTCTTTATTCAGTTTACTTCGCTCGAAGTCAAAGTGACTTCAAGAAAAGTTTCTTGGAAATAATATTTAGATATATTATTTAAAATTATACATATTTTATTGTTATTATTTTTATTTATTTATTATGATATTATTATTTTAATTAGGTATTGCATGGTAATTAACACCGGACTTTTTCTTCGGTGCTCTACGCAACGACGGCCTTAAGTAATTTGAAATATATTTTTTACTAACAAGATATCATTTGCAACTTTAAATACACTCAGATGCAGAAAAATCTGGCGTAGGGGCACAAGCGTGTGACTATAAACGTTATAATTATGGGTTCGATTCCTACTTGAGGGAATAATAAAGCAAACCGCGCGGTGAATTCCGCCACTCGACACAATGCGTCACGGTGGATAGAAGTGAATATCTAGGTTCCCTCTGCTTATAAAATATTATGTTATTTTTTTAAAATATCTATTTCATTATTTGTTTTAGCATCACAAAGCGTATATAAAATAAACAAACCCAACAAAGATATCAAAATATTATAATTGAACTAAATTAATCTTTTTCGAACACTGCTCTCTTCATTAAAATATTAATGATATCCAATAATTAAAAGCTTTATATTAAAATTGTAATTAAAAATTTTACCATGCTCCTTTCGAATTGTTTATTTTAAATATTATATATTCAAAGTTAACGTTTATTAATGGTAACGTAGAGCAAAGAATTATTTTACTAGCTTCACCTTGTATATACAATTTACATATATATTTTTAGCGTCATGCTATATCCCACATAGCAAGGCAATAGGAACCTGGAAATTCAATGTTCCCAGGAGTACCATTGGAGTACCATTCCCATTAAGATACTGCCATTCTCCACTTTCGGAAGTCAGCAACGCGCTATGCCTCGTTACCAGAGCGGGGAAATGAACGTATAATATATTATTATTTCATTTCCCCGAGTAGGAATCGAACCCACAATTAGTTAGGTTACATCGAAACTATTAATGTGATTTAAAGGAGTCTATAGCCTACCCCGATAAATGGACAATCCCACACATAAATATTTTTAAAAGCTTTTTTTCAATCCAACCCAGTAGTTCCTGGGATTCGCACGTTCAACTAAACAAACTTTTCAGATTCGTAATATTTGTATAAATATATATGAATCAATATAGATGAACGAAAGCTTGTTAATAAAATATTCCGGGAAGCTTTCAAAGCTTAAGCTGAAATTGCCTTTTAAAACAACCTTTATTATCGTTTCCGTGTCAAATAAAGTGTTATTGCAAATATTTTAATAAAATGTTTGAAAATTGTTCCGTGTTTTTTTTGTTTTCATTTTTTTTTTATAATTCCAATAAATTGTTATTGGTATAACTTTAAGCCTTACTAGTACTTTTTATTACAATACAAAAAGGTTCCGTTCAAGCATGACACTCTGTTCCCCACATTCCCCTCAACTTCCGAGAATGTCCTAGCTTATTTGAAGAGCGTAACTCAACGCTGCACTTGGTCAAAGTCAAATAATTTTATTTAAGTTAAGAAGTTATGTTTAATTTTTTCAGATTATAATTTAATTAGAAACTTATCTAACGCTGTAATCAGCGTTTTATACGTGTGTAAAAAAAAATAAATGGCGTTAAAAATATATTTTCACTAGTGGACCCGGACGCGGCTACGCCCGCTTGAACTATACGATTATGTATTAAATATATTTATTAAATTATTTTCGGTTTTCAATAGAATTTGTAAGAAAATATAAGCCTAAATAATTAAAATAAGTTAAAAAAGAATAATAAGTGGAGATTTATTATTAGATAAAATATCTGAGTAACCGAAATGAACAAACAAAAGAAGTAAAAGTAACTAAAGGAAATTCTTAATATTAGAAAAAGTACCTAAAGTTTGCCGTGCGCGCGTACTAAACATTTTTCTATATTAAATAATTAATAATTTTTGCGAACAATATTAAATAAAATCCCAAATGATTAAAATTACGATATTTTAAGTGTATAACATCGGTATAGATAACCGAACTGAGATAAATTAATAAGTAGTAGTAGTAATAAGCAGCAAATAATTAAATAAAAATTAACAGTAATTCGAATATATATAAAAATTTACAAAACAATCAAAGTCATACTATACCTAACACTCGTGGGCTAGGTCATTCCGAATCACTGACATCTCTTTAATTATTTATTAAATTGTTATACAGTAAACCATCTTATGTATAATTTCCATCTAGATGAAATGCTAAAAGTGACTATTATATTTATTTCATAAGGATGAATATCAAATTATAGAAATCATCTATTTTTTGTTAATGTATACAAATCTATAAATATAGTATATATCGACGCGGACTTTTTTACACAATATTCAAGGGACAATATTTTTGGAGAATATTGTTTTTGTGTCTCATAAGGTTGAGTCGGCGCGCGCCATGTATGCGTTAAGCAAACTTATTTTGGGTGACGTTTTCTAACAACAAACTTTGCAAATCGTTGCTTAGCAACGGCGGTTGTTATAAACATGGCGGAATAAATTGCATATCAAATTAATAAGTATTTTAATATATTGGTATATATCGAAAATATTACAAATATGAGAAAAAATAGTATCCTATGTTCATCCCAAGACCCTCAAGTATCTCTTTATGAGTATTTTATCACAATTAAATTAGCGGTTTGGCCCTGATTACGTAAAAGACAGACAGACAGACAGAGTTACTTTCGTATTTATAATATAGGTATGGATATCAAGGGAGCCATTCTAGCCGCCCATGGGTGTCGTCATAAGAAAAGTACACTTATTATGCAAGCGCGTATAACATTAATGAACTAAATTGTAAAAGTTTTAATATAATGTAAAACATAAAAATTATATTTACTTATATATGTGTTTGTATGTATGTTCTGTTTATTTGTGTTATATTCTTAAAAATATTTAAAATACGAAGTAGCAGATATATTAAATATTATTTCATTAAATATTTATTCTAGTATTTAATTTCCGAGATTATAAGACATCTCGTTGGTGTATATCCCGCTACATTCAATGTTTTACAAAGAATTTCTATTTGTTTTGTCAATAATATCTTAAAAGATAATGAAATATAACTCTATTTTCCTAAACAAAAATAGCAATTGAAGAACATAAAAAGAATAAATGTTTAATTTCCTCAAGTATGAAACCTACAACCCGTTGCGTATACAGCCGCACGCTTGTGCCCCTGAACCACTTCTTAGTTTTGCCAAAACGACGTAATGATCCCCTAACTGGGAATCGAACTTACTACTATCGAGTTTACAATCGCCACCACTGTTCCAGATGGGTGTATAAAAACCAGATGACATTTTTATTACAATTAAAAAGTTATTTCATCATACTAAAAGATGTTGTTTTTTAATGGGTACTTGTATTTTAAATTAACTGAAATTAATAAGTCGTAGCGCTCAGCTCCTTTATTTGACAAAAGCGATGTTCTTTCGTGTTTTCGAAACAATAATAACGTGTTTATAATTAACACTGACTACAACTTTGAGGCCGTCTTGGTGTAGTTTTCGACTACACGATAGTCGCAGGTTTGATTTCCACTCGGAGTATGAATTAATTTTGAGCTAAGCGAGCGGAGCGCTCTACCGGAGACTTTTTGCACTCTTTGTCACCAATAGGCTCTCAAACGGCTTTACCGATTGATATGAAAATTTGCAAACATACCCCCAAATATAACTCCTAGTTTCTATTTACATCTTTTGGTATTAACACAAGGTGTGGCGTTGAGTTAGGCACAGTACCAGTACTCCTGGAAATAAAGTAATCAAAATCTTAATTTATCTTATGAGTGCAAAAAAACAATAATTTACAACCAACCATCTTTAGCTAATTTCAGGGTGACCACGACTCGTCGACCGTACTGTGTGTCTCGAAAATGTATTCGGAAAGGAAAGTCTTTATTCTACTTCGTCTACCCTGCTATTTGTGGAATACAGCGAGAAACTAAAAAGTTATTTATTTATTCCATGAAGTTAATAGAGAAATTCAGTGATATAACTCTCCGTTATCCACTTAAGAACAAATAATCTGCTATATTACATTATGATCTCGTTAATCTTTTCCTTTTTGTTAACTTTCTAACATAATTTGAAGAGACTTTGTAAACTAAACTACTTAAGAGTGAAAACAACTTCTGAATTAAATTAAAATTCGAGGTTCAACTAATAACAGCAAAGACGCTGGTTAGAATACTTTGATTTCTTTAAAGTTTCAACTTTTTTAGCTTCATGCTGTATCCCGCTTCTAGCATAGTAGGCTGAGGAACCCTAGTGTTAAGACTCTCCGCTCCCCGCTTTCCACCGAATTCTGGAGGCATTGTGTATTCTATTATATTATTGAGTGGCGTAAAGTGGCCCTCGACACCAGAGATTTCATTTAATCGAGTGGAAATGATCGAACTGTGGGTTCGATTTCCACCTTTTGTGTTTAAAGTCACGCGCTAGTGCCCCTGCGCCATTGTAAAGTAGTCGCCTGAAACTTTGCTTGCGTATACTTTAAGAAATTACTGAAAAATTTTGTTTGTCCCTTGATTGTCTCTGGCTACCACGCTAGGAATAGAGTGAAGTAAAAAAACGTACATACATTCTCAAAAATGTTCTCTTCCATAGATTTTAGGCACTAAAAATGTCACAATATAATTCGGTACAAAAGCGGAGATCGGAGTGTCTTAACACTATTTAACAGAATGCTTCTTCCTGTCTGCTATATGAAAAACCACGTAAAGCTGAAACAAAATCATTCAAACCACATAAAAATTCCCATTAAAAGCGTTTATATAAATATTTAAAGCGAACGCCCATAATTTCGCCTCTCCGGAGTATCCATCTGTCTTTAATTAGTAGGATAACGGTACATTCAGTATCATCCACCGTTGGTTTTAGATTAAAGGCAGTAAAATCTCCAATTCAAATAGCGAGACCGAATTCAAATGAGCTACCCTTACTACGACAATTCATTGTTTGTGCTAACTTTTCAATTTGCCGGGTTTGTTTTTCAACGAAATATATATATATGTATTTGTATTTAATATATATATATGTATGTATGTTTAATAAACATTTATGTAAGCTATCGCACCTCAGTTACTACTGACGTTTTACTAAGCGTCAGACTGTAAACGGGACGGGTGTGTGAATTATTTTATATGCTTCTTGTGTGTGGCATCAAGACAAACTGTGGCGTTAAGTTCTGCGATTTGCCAAGCGATGTCTCGAAAATTGGGCGATATATGGGGAACCGAGTGACGTTATGTTATCATTTTTTTATGGAAAGGCCAAAGCAAACAAGTGCACGGATCACCTGATGGTAAATGATCTTCTCCGCCCCCCACTCCGTGTAACACTGGACAAATCTCTGTCTACTAACAGCGTAAAAAAGTAGTTCATGCAAGGACATAATATTTGCGAAGTTGTGAACTTACTTACTCTTAAATACTCTTTATAAGTCTAGAAGAAATAATCCAGAACTACGTTATTCTCACCAAAAACTCGATAGACAACTAGTAACAAAAGTCCAGGGTACCAAAGCGTGTTGGAATTTAAATGCGAGCCAGTGTAAATCGGCAACGTCTTGGTGCGAGATTTATTTCAGTTTTTGCATTTCCCTCTACAAACGAGACAATCCGTCGTGATTGGTTGGACGAAACCAGTGGAATTTGAATAAAAGAATATAGTTTGTCGTTATTGAAACAACAAGTAGTATGGAGTAAATACGAATTTAGGTATAAAGATATTTATTTCTCAAAAAATACTTTACAATCACTTACATGAGATTTGTCTAATTAATGTTTACAATTTTAAAAAGTCAGTCTTAATAAATTGCAAAATATTCTTCAATCTTGCTTCTTTTTGCTTCATTTAACTTAGTACAATAAGGTAGAAATTTATATAATATTAATTACTAGAGGGTAGAAATGTTCTTTTAGTATAAAGTTGTAGTTACAATGAGTGATTTTATAATATTTTTATAGTAACATTTTATATTTGTATTTAGGATAGTTTATGAAATTATATTAAGATAATTTAGATTTAATAATAATTAATTTAGATTTAATTAATTTAATTTAACTTGGGAAATAATATATACAGAGAATACGAGGACTTATAAATTTTGTTCTAACTTTAAAGAAAATTGTACAGTAAAAAAAATTGCAGTAAAAAAAATACTTTATCAAATGGGAAAAATTGAAAAGAATATGCTTAAGATAAAATTTTACGCAGATGGAAAGTGTAGTATTTTGATTACATAAATGGAACCTGGCTCCGGCACAAAATATTCTAAAAAGTAAATAAACAACTATAAAAGTGCTGATGATCTTCATATGGATGAAGATATTTACTTGAATGCTGACAGAATATTGTTGATTATGGCACTGTTAAAAAATTACATCAAATATAAAGCTTCCATTTCGTCACACGTCACACGTATCACATTCATGTGGACTTAAATATTTCCATCGGGATTTAAATATTTGCTAAATGCAAAATACTTTTTGATGGAAATCGAACTCACAACCATTACCAGTGTCCGAATTACCAATTTCGCCATAATAATCCTGAAATTTATTACAAATTTTGCATTTCTCCTTAGAAACGAGACAATTCCTCGTGATTGGTCGAATAAAACCAAAGGAATTTAAATAAGGGTTACTACGGCACTCCATCCATTTTGGTCTAACGAGTCTCTTTGAAGTGTGAATTGATTGCAAGATTGTCCTAGATATTCTTAGTTTAGTATTACATTAAGGCTTTGTATTAGATAATTTAGGCGTGTCTCGTGATAAATATGGATTCAAATCCGGAATAAATTCAAATTCAAAATTCAAAATATTCTTTATTCAAATAGGCAATTATTATAAGCACTTTTGAATCGTCGAATGAACATATGAACAAAAAGCTACCACCGGTTCGGAAGGCAGTTCTGCTGAGAAGAGCCGGCAAGAAACTCAACAGTTGCTCTTTTCAAAATCAATGGTACAACCTACAGCTATCCTGCATTACATTCAATAGATATAAATTCCACACATGCTTATCCTCTAAATATTCTTGAACAGTGTAATACGCTTTACTTGTTAGAATTTTTGTTACAGATATTTTAAATTTTGGTAGTGGCTAACTAAGAATACACTGCGGAATTTTATTATATATACGTATACTCAGACCCATAAAGGATTTACTAACTTTTTGGAGGCGAAAGCTTGGTGTGACAAGCTTTATAATATACTAATACAATAGACAAATTGTATTTAGTAGAGGGGCAGGGGTAGGTACAATTCTCGATTGAGGGAATGACTTAGCAGCAAGGGCGCAAAGAGTGACTATTGCGTGACCTATTGTGAGTTTGTAAATAATATATGCATTTGATTGCTTTTGAAACAAGACAGTGTGTGGCGTTGCAATTCAACACGTTGAGTGTCTCTTTACTATAAGGAATAGAGCGTAAAAATGTTTTTTTTTTGTTTGTATTATTTATTAAATTGCGATTAATTGTGTGGGCAATCCTATTTTTAGCCTTCACTGCAAACAAAATATTAATTAATGCCAACTAAAAAAAAGATAAATAGATAGTTAGATATAGATATAAAGTTTTTAAAAAAAGGCTTTAATAGAAAAAAAAATACCCACCACTGTTGATAAAAGAATAACAAAAACATTGAGTTATTCCGTACTTTTCTGAACAAGAACAATCGTTTGAGAACTTTCTTTTTATTGACACGGGCTCCAGCATCCGAAGTACTAAACGCTTGGAAAATATTTATCTACTATCTATTTTTAAAGAAATACAACTCTATTCTTTAGTTTTACTTGTTGTTTACTTTGTTGTGTATTTAGATTGTAATTAAATAACTGGACTTTGTTAATGCTGGTTGGTGAGGTAAAATGTACCTTTAATTAAATTTTTTGCAGTATAGCTTTGAAGAAACGAATTGCGTTCAACAATTTCTCTTTTAAAAATATATGTATTTTTCGATGAGGCAATGGGAGACCTTGGTTGACCTTCGAGAACACAATTTCGATGATACTTGGGGGTAGTTCTCTTCGGTGAAGAATGAAGTAGCTATATATACATATACATTCAATTATTTTCTTAACGTATTAAAAAAGGTGGCATTAAATTTCACACGTTCATTGTACTTGGATTAAGCAAATAAACCCTTATTTTTGTAAACGAGGGTAAATTTCTATTTGTGAGCATTTCGGAATCCTTTGTCTCATTATCTAATCTAAAATAACTCACGTACCTTCCAAATTCTAACCCTAAATAACTCGCATTGCTAAGGCTCTTTGGAATTGATTTAATGAAATTCAAAACGTTGACTAACCCTTGGTTTAAGTCTTTACTTGTATATAAAACTAAAATATTTAATAGAAAAACAATTAATTGAAGACACCGTGGCACAAGCGTGTGACTGTAAAAGCGACAATTGTGGGTTCGATTCCCACACAGGAAATGAAATATTTAATATTTAATTTCTTCACTCATATACAGTGTGAAACTGAAAAAAAAATCACATTCTATTTTTTTTAGTTAAACAGTGATTGTGGACTAAACTCCTAACATAAGCTTCACTTTACACTTCACACTACCACAGTCCCATAGAAAAAAATATTACATGAATATCATACAACCGCGATTGATTATCGAATAAACTTATGTTACTTTTTTAAAAACACTTTGAACCACAAAGTCACGCAACCCAACGCTGCACTTGTTTCACCGTAACACACAAAATCATACATTGAATCGAAAATTAATTTTTATCATTCCCCACTCTCTTCCACTTCCACAGTAATATTTAGACTCATAGTATGTGACGCAAAACTCAAGAGGCCACCGCTTTGAGAGTAATAATAATTTATTATGAGACACTTTCGCTGTGTAGAGCACATCATTATTACTTTTTAATGAAAACAACGTTATAAGAGAATATATGAAAATTGTGTGATACAGTGGTACACCGCAGCCATGGACAAAATGGTTATGGATTCGATTCCAGCTCAGAGCAATGTATTTGTTTAATTATTCATTTCATTTCCCTATTCCAGTAAGACACATGGTAGAGTCAGGTTCCATCATTAGATGCGCCATGCTTGGAATTCCTGCAGAAAGTAGAGAATGGAGTGTTTTTAGTTTCACGTTTTATCTCCTTCTCCATTATTTTTCTTTCCCAGGTGCAAGGGGCAAAGACTTTTCAATATATTTTAATTTTCCATCTATTCACATTCAAAATACGTAACGGAAAACTTTAATACGCCCATTACAACTTTGGTTATTAGAATCCGGATATACTCAAATAATACTATGAATCCATATATCGAGAATAAAATGATAACCGCCAAAACCATTATATTATTGTTATACGATATTTGAATTCTATACATACTCTTAAAAATACCCTATTTTTTCGTGTTTTTTTTAATTTATGTAAAAAGCTTATTGTACTTCACATTGTTACAAGAATAAAAGTTCGAAGTGATAATAATGAAAAAAGTATTTATAATAAACTCCGACATTTGCTGCTACAGTATTATTATTTAAGATTAACATTTACCATAATATTGCTATTGAAATGTTCCCAAATAACAATACAATTAAATTATACATTACTGGCAGTTTTCAGTTTGAACGAGAATAAAAGGGTAATTTGCTATAAGAAACCTCAATAACCTATTGAATAAAATTGTAAGGCTATATATGCGGAAATGCTTGATATTTCTGAGAATAAAATGATAAGTTAAGTTTAGTAAATTAATCCCACCAAAAACTTTTCCTTCACTAAAAAATAGGTTTCTTACTGCGATTTCACACCTACAAGTTTGACGTTTTGAGAATCTGTTGTCTGCTTGTACCTTACTAAAAATAAAGGCTCTAAATAGACCTCTGGATAGAGGTTCTCAAATTGAAAAAACGCCAAAATGCGTCCAGTTTTGCTTCGAACTCGAGAAGAACTTCAAACCCCCTAAGAATCTTTTTTTATTATCTTATTTATTTCATAACTAGTATTTCATGAACTTTATACGTCAATTTTAAATAGGTATCATATATTGGCATCGTAAAAAATATGTTTCAGAGCAGCGTTGTATCGTCGATATAAGATTATTATATTTCGATTTTTTTTTTTGAAAAAATATACATTATATACTACACGAATATAATTACAGTTTTACGTATCCAGATATTTGGCCTGAACTCGTCTAATTAACAAAGTTTGACGACCACATGCGTGCAAGAAAGTTGGAAAATTTAACTTTGCCCGCTAAAGCTGATATTAACAAGTTTTCGCTATCTTTTATTATTTCACATATGTATGTATCGTTTCGCTACAAATTCTATAGGTAGATTTAGATTCGAATCCTTTGATAAATCTTTTTTTTTTTTTATAAATTAGATCTTACCTGCCGTGTGACTGTAAACATGATATGTTGTGGATTCCATTCCAACTCGTGGTAATAAGATATTTAATATTTTCATTTCCCAGCTCTGATAACGGAGCAAAGCTCGGCGTTGAGTTCCACCACTCAACAAGCAATGCTTCCAAATTCAGCGGAAAATGTTGAACGGAGATTCTTAACGCTAGGTCCCCGTGTTGCCTCTGCCTACTTGAACTACTGCCCTACTGTACTGTGCTGATACAGCATGAAGCTATAAAAGCCAAAGACACGGAGCCTATAAATACCACCATATGGCAATCAAACCCGCATCCATTATGCTTACAAATCCTACTACGACATGATGTCTTCATATAATATTATATCTATAAATATTTTCTTCTATGTAAATTTCCTTTTCTAAACTGTTTACCTAAATTTCCATTGTATTTTTTCACTTCTTGCCGTGTTTCATACATAACAGTATCTTATTAATTTGTATATAAGATATCGATAATCCAACTACTATTTAAGTTCCCAATCTTGTTTATAATGAATCGCTATCATATCTCCAAAACTAATTGACCTAACTTTCGAGGGTATTAGACGGAATGCCTTCGCAAAGTTGCAAACTCATTTCTCTTAAGCTTCGTCCGACACCTCGTTATACTGAAATAGCCACTTACTTATTAATACTGCACGTTGTATCTGTGTTAGGGTAGGAGTTTCTTTTTATTTTACACGCAATGGTCTTGGATTCGATTCTTGGGGATATATTTTATGTATGAGAAGTTGTTCTTTTTATTTTAGAGTGTGAAGAGATTTATTTTTTTTTCTGTTTTTGGTAAAAATATGTAAAGATAATAAAATTTGGAGGTGACGCAGTGGTACAAGCGTGTGACTGTAACTCTGGCACCAATGTATAAGCGCGGCGTTAAGTTCCACCACTCCACACGTAATGTATTGAAAGTTCAGTGGAAAGGCGGGAACGGAGTGTCTTAATACTAGGTCTCAGTATATATTCGTATATAACAGGGTAGACAGAGGGAACCTAATATTAGGACAATCCATTCCATGCGGAGCGAAAATGTCCAATTTTCGTTCGTCTTGCTATTCGAGCGAATAAGAAATAAAAATAATTGATTCCCCATAAATGGGAGTCGAACCTAAAACCGTCACTATTCTGTGAAAGCCCCAAAATATAGATGGTAACAGTATCTATAATTATTATAATTCCTGACCGTTAATTACCTTCTTGGAGTTGAGCAAGAATTCATGTCACCTTGTAACTGAATCCAAGTTTGTTAATTAACAAAGTTGAAATTTGATCTTAATATGGAACATTTCCAACGTAAAATGTACTAAGTACATACTAGAAAGGATACTTTAATGCATTTTATAACATTTGCCAGGACGCTTTTAATACGAAATAGTTTCTTGAGTCACTATTATGTAAACATATACAAAATTGAGTCAACTAAAATATGAATTTAAAAATTACTTTTTAAATTAGCCGAAACCTGGAGGTGTTGCTTGGTAAGTTCCGCAACTCAAATAGCAAAGTGTCTTAATGAAAACGAAGTAAGTTAACACTAGGTTCCCAGGTTCCCTTCTGCCTACTTTACGATTATTGTTATAATATTATTTTAGAAGTATAATAATATACAGTAGAATTTATAAATTAGAACTATGAAATATAAGTAAAGCAAAATTAAATTAAGACTTACGGAACGTTTACTTTATAGTTAAATTTATTGCGGCAGAACGAAGCTGAGATGAGTCTCTAGTTGCACATATTTTTTAAAGTCATGTTTTTTTTTATTTTACGTAAATAGACTTTACCTCGCATATAGCAGGGTAGCCTAATCCATGACACATGTTGCGTGGTCGTTTTACATTACTGCGATGTCAGTCGCGGAACTTAACGCCGTATCTATGAGCATTTATTGCTATGTACACGGAGGCGTATATAAATCCGTTAATCCTGGAATGAAATTTTAACTGAAAACTATCGTAATTGGATACATCTAAGATAACGAAGAGAAATGCATGAGGATTGAAATATTTCCGCTCCGGTAACAAAACAAAGCACGCAGGAAGCACGACGTTAAGTTCAATCACTCAACACGTACTGTCTCGAAAATTGACCGACGCGTGGGCAACGGAGTGTCTTAACACTTGGTACTTTCTATCTATTTAATAAATACTGCAGGAATGTAAAAAATTATTTTCCATGTTGTTCATTTAATAATTTCTCGATAATCTACCGTTCCAGCGTGAAATCAATCAGTTAATCAAATCAAAAAATCTGTGATAATATTTTCCAATATTTTAATTTTTAAAAGCTGTTATTTTTAAATTATTTTTGAAGAGCTCTACTTTTGTTGTAAGTACTCGTATATTATGTTCTTGTTTTAGTTTTGCTTAATATATCAGTATGATAAGATAAAGGAACCTAGTATTAAGACGCTCCGTTCCCCACTTTTTACCCAATTTTCAAAATATCACGGTCTTAACTATGGCAGAAGTCAATCCCGTGCTTTAATTTATTGCCAGAACGAAGAAATGAAAATAATTCATTCCCTGAATGGTAAACGGTAACGGAACGGAAAGTGAGAAAAGAAATCTTAATAAGAACAGAGTGTTTTAACACTAGGTTTTCTAGTCCACCTTAATGTGCGGGATACAGCATGAAAATTAGTCTTTGTAAAAACATCTACATCTGAATTTTGAAATTTGATGTAAGAAAAAATCGAACACACGACCTCTGGCCTACCAATTATAGCCACTAAGCTAAAGATACAGTGCTAGTGTAAGTAATTCAAAATTCAGCAGATCCTTGCGTTATTTGGGTTAAGCTCAACTAATTAGTAAAGTAGAAAGCATATGTGCCAAAAAGTTTGCAAATGTAACTACGCTCACATCACACTTTAAGTGTTTCGATCCTAAAAGCTTCATCAAAAATGTATGGTGGTTTAGGGTTTCGCACTCAAAATAATAGAAATGGAATTCAATTTTGTTGAGTTGTCTGTTTGTGCTGTTATTCTCCCGTTTTAAATGTGCGATTCATGAAATAAAACGACTTTGTGATTTTATAATTTAAAATGTTAAGTAAATTTTGAGAAATTAATTTAAGCATCTTATTTTATATTAAGTTTTGTTATTATTATTTACTGTCTCCTTATTCTCCTCTGTTGGTCAAAAATAAAAAAAAACGTATAAACATTTAATTGTAGCGGATCTCGAACCTGCGCCTATTAGAGAGAGTCCAAGTCCAACTCTTTCTTCTAAAGTTATAATACTAAAATATAAGTTTTATACAAATATATGCTTTAGTGGTCAGAGCGCTTGGACGTTTTGCAAGAGGCGCGGGTTCGATTCCAGCAGCGTTGAAATTTTTATATATTTTCCAAAATATTTTTCCATTCTTTGTGACAAATGACACTAAAAAATATTAAAACAATTAAAATTCACTCCATATATATAATTTACAATTATAAATAAACAACTTTGGTTCCCTCAGTAAATTGATAGCCTAAAGCATAATTAAGCCGTTAAACCGATTTCGTTACATAATTGATGAAAATATATTTCTCTGAGCGGAAAAAATATGTTTTTATGATATGATACATATTCTGTTTTATTGTGACATTTGGTATTTTGTTACTTATAAAATATCAAAAACAATGTTATTTATTAACATTGGTTTTTGTTAACAGACTAGGTCCCGTGCGGCTTCGCCATTTCTTTAAGTATATTTAGGTCTCCCTAAAACAACGTAAAACAACGGTTGTCCTCCATAGTCAAAGCACGCATTCTCACTTTCTTCGGACATATTTCTCGACAAGAAGATATTTCCACGCAACTCCATGTGATTCAGGGAAAAGTTAAGGGTAGCAGGCCACGCGGTAGATCCGCCATACGATGGACAGACCAAGTGAAGGCTGCCCTCAATGACCCTGCATGAACCGCGTAAAATGGCGTCGGACTGTGTGGCGCACCACCTTTAAAAAGGACGACCACGACCGCCCTGTCAAGAGCGAAACGACAAAGAAGAATCCCTTGGTTAGTTTTTTTAGAATGGTTATCAAAACTGGTATACTTAATTATTTAAATTTGCTCGCAAAACTATCGTATTACGTTATCGAAATGTCCATTCACCTGATCACATGACGATCTGAGGCAACAGAGGCAACAGATGCCGCAGTCGACGTGGCTGAATACTGGCAAAATATAATATGAATTCTCCAATCATTGACATGAAGAAGAAGAAGAAGATCGAAATGTAAAACGATCCCGCGGGAATTCCAAGATAAAAATACTAATTATAGCTCAATAGCTCCCTTTCATTGAAAATTAAATTAAAATAGGTTAAGGTCTCCTCCGAACTCCACGCACCGTCCAATTTTCGAGACATAGCGTGTTAGATGGTAAAACTCTACACCGCAGGCAATCTTGTTATCAGGGCAAGAAAACGAAAATAATTAATTCCCCTCTAGTGGAAATCGAACCTGAATCCGTCCCGTTTACATTCCTAAGTTGCGTTGCACCACGACGGTACTACAGTCATCATTAAAATCCAGAATAGTTGATTAAACTGGAATTATTTATAAAACATCACGAAATGTAATCTAAACTAACTGATAGTTAAAAATGTACCAACCTACCTATTTACTATGCATTCAAATCTATGTTTGATGCAATTTTAACACCCTCGTAGCTCATTTGTTATGCTACTACTGGACATGACTGGAGACCTAAATTCAAATTGTGTCGCAAAGGCAGAAGCATGCGACTGTAAATGTGATGGTTGTGAGCACGATAGTCTCATCTCTTCGCTCTAAGTCTCTGGTAACGAAGGCAAAGCGCGGCGTTTAGTTCCGCACTCATCACGCGATGCCTGGAGAATTTGGCGGGTGGAAAGTGAGGAACAGAAATATCTTAACGAGACGGAGTGTCTTAATGATAGATTTGTTTGTGAGTTCGACTCCCATGTGGAGTTGTTTCCTGGTATGGTTAGCAGGGATGGGAGTGTTTTAACCCTAAATTCTGTATGCATATCCTGCTATATGTGGAAGGAAACGCGTGAATTCTGTTCTGCTTTCAACACGAATTTGAGTAACAGCCCTCAGTAGTTTTATTATTTCCCCATGCCGTGAATCGAACCGGCAACCAAAACCTTTGAAGTTACATAACTTATAAGCTTCATTTCATCATAGTAACTAAAATAATAATCACGAACTAGCGACTATCTATGATTATTATTATTGTAATCCCCATTATCTGAAGTATGAATGGGACGCTAGGGCTTCCTTTGATATATTATAACAGAGTTAATTAACCTGTCCTTCCTTAGATGAAAACGGTAAATGAAACTTATCATATCTTTTCCTATTAATTGCAAAGGAAATGTAACTTTTACTTTTACAAAGTTAGCGATTTTCGGAGATATTTTTTTTATTATAAGATTAAAATATACCGATTGTAAAATATTTTTTGGAAAGCATATAAAAATTTGAACGTAGCGGGATTTAAACCCTCCCACCTTGGAAACCGTCCAAGCACACTGACCACTAAGCCATACATATATCATATAAATAATTTTTCAATCATTTTATTGTAAGTGGAAAAGTTTTAGCATTTAGTTCGCAATACGCTAATTAGAGAAGTTAAATCACGTTTGTGTAAAGTTCACGAATTTAACTTTCCGCTGTGGAACTTGATTCGTAACGTGTTTCTTTTTTTGCTTCACGCTCTATCCCGCAGGATTTGTAGATGGATCCAGTGATTAGATATTCCATTTTATATTAGATATTGGATATAGTGAGGAACGGAGTGTCTTAACATTAGGTTCCCCCTGGCTACTCTGTTACAATAGGGATACAGCGTAAATCAGACAAAAGAGTATAGTTATTTACAATTTAATATCAAAAGTCAAGCAAAGTCAAAACAAATCACTAGTATAAAAACATCAATCTTAACACTACAAGGCTAATAAATCGTAAATTCAGTACAGTGTAAGTGCATCGTAAAAATGGCCCCAAACTTGTGCGTAAGTTTAGTTTTATGCTTATATGTTTATATCTAGTTTTATTACGCGCACGCCTTGTGATAAGAAATATGGCGAACTTTTTATGTTACAGCTTTTTTTCTTCATGACTCTAGGATGAGAAAGTTTATATTGGAAATCAAAATAGCAATAGAAATATAAACGCTGTCAAAATATATAAAAACAGTATGCGATGGTTTTGGGTTCAATTGATCTCTATTATATTAACATTCTTTTATATTTCTATTTTACCACATAGCTATTGCCATTAAATCAAGGCCAAGGCCGTAACTAAAAGCTAGTTGTTTAATATAATTGGTTTAATTAAATTAAACCATCCTCACGCTGTATCCCGCTCACAGCAGGGGGAATCAGAGTAGGGGAAGTCAGAGAGGAAGTGTGTTATGACACTCCGTTCCTCACTTTCCGCCGAATTCTAGTGGCATTACGTGTTGAGTGGCGGAACTCAACGCCGCGCTTTGCATCGGCACCAGAGTGAAACGAAAATATAAATTTAAATATATATTTCATTTCTTCGAATACATACAAAATAGTGGCCTACATATAAAATAGTGTACCTGCTTATTTATTTATTTTCTCAAATTGTCATATTTCTTCAAGAAACAGTCTGAATACAGTTACTAAGCTGATATTTCATATTTAAAAGCATAAAACGTAAGTACGACGGTAATAATGTTTTAAGCGTTCTAATGGACTTGTTGAAAAAGAGAATTTCATATAGAAATTTAAAGTTATTTTACATTTTTAGGTGTTACAAACTATTTTTTTATATTACTTTTATTGCAACTATTGTATTATAATGTTTTTTTTTAATATTTTTTAAGATCCATTAGTACACTTCAAATAGGAAAGTCAAGATTTTGATAAGTAAATTTATACAATGTTTTTTTTATATTGACATTGTATAATACTGCAGACAGTTAATCTGTTTTTTTTTCTCAGATTCACGCTATATCACGTATGTGATAGAGGTAGAGGAAAATAAAACCAAAATGTGTTAAGACACTTATTCTATCAAGTTTTTCGAGTTACAGATCTCAACGCCGCGGCTTATCTTGTTACCAAAACATGGAAATAAAAATATTAAATAATTAATTTCTCTTAGTGGGAAAAGGACACACGAACGATGTGTTTACAACCAGACGCGGCTGCGAGGACCTTTCTTTCTTACTTCTATTATTCTTTTTTTATATCATAAACTTTAAATTATTAGAAATGTTTTCTTAAAAGTATTGTGGTACATAAACGACATTTAGCAGAACTGAACAATTAACGCTTTAGTATGATTCATGAAAAAAATGAAATTGTAATAAAATAATAACGTATAGTTCAATGGGCGAGCCCACTTGGATGGATTCTAAAAGGTATGGATTCGAAATTGCTATCTTTATTTATAGATTTAGACTGTAAAATACTAGGCTTAAAGTAATTTGTCTAAACTGTAGACATATTTAGATAAGTAATCCTTTTTACGGGTATAAGCAAAGATTTTCAAAGAAAAGCCATCAATCTTTTTATGCATGCCCTCAGTCTTCCTCCAGTATCATCGCTACTGTATTCTAAAAGGTCAACAGAGGTGTCCCCGTGTCTCTCTTACTACTCACTAATACATTAACTAAAAAGGAATAGAAAGAGAATAGAATTTGGATTTTTTCTAAATACAGACGCAGACAAAAACGATTTTCAATACACATCTACCACTCTACATCCATCCAAGTAAAGTAAAAGAACACAACCTCCACAAATAAAGTGTTGTAGCGAAAACCGCGTATCTTCACAGCGAAAACAAAAATAAAAGACAAAAGGGCGAAAATCAATCAGTCTTGCGTTAATTTTTAATACGCGATGCGTATGGAAAAAAAATTGTTTTTATGCAACAAAAAGCAGCCTCCAAACATTTGTGATTAATATCTGTTATGTGTTTCCATACGAGTGAGTATTTTGTATGGGGAAAACTATGCACGAACGCGCTATTAATTTTTTTGAGTACTGCCGGTAGGTACGAGACGGGGGTAGGTGACGGCTTGCCATCTGCTTAAAAGGGATTTCATTGAAATTGAATTTAAAATGTATGTATTTTTTGTTTAATTTTAAGTAATACGTTAATATTTTTAAGTGACGGTACGTGGCTTGCATATAATGAAAGTGAGATGATTCAAAATATTGTAATTTAAAGAAAATATTCATATATAGTGATGCGGGGACATGAACTTATTTTAAACGGGATGGTTATGAGTTTAATTTTTACTCGGGGAAAGTTCGCCATGGCAAGACAAGCAAATCAATATTTCATATTCAGTTGAAGGGCGGAGTGTCTTATCACTCCGCCTACCTTATTGTACGGGAAAAAGTATGGATCTGCTAATGACCATAAAATGGCTTAAAAGAGGTTTAGTTTTGATTTTTAACATGCTTTCCAGCACATAACTTGTAAGAGTAAAAAGAAATACAAAAATATATATTATAACTATTTATAAATCAAATTGTGTCTTATATTCGTTCAATTTTACACTTCCTGTTAAACCTTTTCATGTTCTTATAGGATTACAACATTTGAAAGACAATATACATCGAAAGTTAAAGTTTCACCCAATGCAATTAAACAGTTATGTATACTAATATAATAAAGCGAAAGAGTTTGTTTGTTTGTTTGTTTGTTTGAACGCTTAGATCTCTGGATCTACTGGTCCGATTTACTTTGTTTTTGTTTTGTATGAAAGCTGCATTCTTCAGAAGTTCTATAGGCTATATTATTACATATAACATTAAATTACACATATAAACTAATATATTTTAAAGTACTTTCTAATTTGACATGCAATTTATTCTGTCATGTTAATAACAACCGTTACGCCGCTACGCAACCGTTACCGCGACATTTTGATATTCATCCTTATGAAAATAAATATAATAGTCACTTTTAGCATTGTATCTAGATTGAAATTATAGTTTAATGTATAACATTCTAATAAATAATTAAGGAGATGTCTTCGAAATGACCTAGCCTTCGAGCGGCACAGTATGACCGACGCGAACGGGCAGATGACGTTGTCGGTTTTATAAATTTTGCACATATTTTCGAACTATTGTTAATTTTTATGTAATTATTTGCTGTTTATAATTAATTTTAAGTACACTTTGGTTCTCTTCTTATTTTATTTGATATTGCTCGCTAAAATTATCCCATTTAATATAGAGAAATGTTTAGTTATTTCATAGAGTCGATATCTATGTACGCACGCACGGAAACTTTAGGTACTTTTTCTAATATTAAGAATACCTATCCTTTAGTTACTTTTACTCCTTTTGTTGGTTCATTTCAATAACTCAGATATATTTTTCTAATAATATGTCTCTACTTATTATTCTTTTGATTATTTAAGCTTATATTTTCTTACTAATTCTATTGAAAATTGAAAATAATATCTTGAATATATTTAGTAACTATTCTTATAGTTGAAGCAGGCGTAGCCGCGTCCGGGTCCGCTAGTTATCTATATATATAAAAGGACTTCTCTTCCTCACTGACTGAGGTAAGACGCACGTACAGCCGTAGCAGCCGCCGATGGTAGGAAGGATTTACGTTAACGAAATTTGGACAGATGTTTATTTCGTAATCTGGACATCCACTAAGAAAGGATTTTGAAAAATTTTAAACCTAAAGGGGTGAAATAGGGGTTGAAAGTTTAATTGAACACGTGTTTCACGGTTTTTTTTATTTACCTCCTAAAAGTGCCAATATGGGGTTGAAAGATTGTATGGAAAAATCTTTAAATCGCCACCGATTTTTATAAAAATCAAAACTTAGACTCTTACAAATATATCGTTGAACATGTGTTTCGTAGTTTATTTTAATTAAAGGGGTGTAAATAAGGGGTTGAAAATTTATATCGAAAAATCTTTAAATCGCCACTGATTTTTATAAAATTTGAAATTGAGACTCTTAAAAATATTTTATTGGACACGTGTTTCATGGGTTTTTAGAATGGTGAATTCTAATAAACCATGAAACCTCAGCAATAAGCAGGCGAAGCTGCGCGCGTGCGCTAGTACAGTAATATAGTCGAACAAACCTACTCTGCTACGTGAAACTAAAAAAAGATAAATATTATATCTTCAACGTATCGTTACATTTTTATTGTATATATTTGGTTTATATAAAGAAAATTACTATATTAAATTATACTAGTCAATGTTTGAATAAGATTAATTGGTATTATCGATAAGCGTCATTTCTAAACGACCGGTGACGCGTGTGATGTGGCGCTATCAGTCTATGACAGTAATTCCCTTATTGTACCTATATCATGATAAATGATGAATGAAAATTTTGTGGCAAGGTTAGAAGATTAGAAATTTTACTATATATGGTAATCTCTCTGCTCTCTGTTTTTAGTTATATTTATAATATTGTTGGTGAGATCTTGCCACAACAGATCAGTGAAATACTATTATTTAAAAATGAACAGCTTCAGCTTATTGTTAATACACTCTGTTTTCCACTTACCGTCCACGAGACGACTGTTGAGCGGCAGAAGTCAACCCCTACGCTTCGTCATTGTTAGAGGTAACAACGATGATTTACTCTGACGAGTTGGAACTCACAGCTATGGGGTTTACAGTATGTATATTATTTAATAAATATAATAACAACTCATAACAAATAACAGTATGTATATTAATTAAAATTTTTATACGTTTCCTATCTTTATCGTTTTTTAAAGAATAATGTTTTAAAAATATATAAAATCCTTTAATTTCACAAATTTTCCGTAATTTTTACATTGTTTTAATAACACTATATCCAATTACATACGAATATTATATAACAATCTAGATCTGCACAAATATGGACTTACAACTAGGCGTGTTATAGATTTAGGTGTAATTATTAAATCATTAGAGGCATAGAGGAGATCGGCATCACATGGGCCAGCGGCCGATCAGTGAAATGACGACGTTATTGATGGCGTGCCAATTAATCTTACTTTACTGACAACTTAACTGACAGCGTCACTTACAGCTAAATGTTTTGTATTATACATACTATATAAGTTTCTGAAATTAATATCTATATATAAAAAAAAATCATTACTGATTAACTGACGGATTACACAGCCAGAATAGAAAGTTGAATTTTTTCATATACTTTACTTGGTGACCTAACACTAATCTATAACCTTGAATTATTTAAAGAAGAACATTTAGAATAACATAAGCAAATCAGCATAAATAATAAACTAAACGTACTTCCAAATATATGCACTATTTTAAAACAAAACCTGAATATTATATTTTTTTTCAAATTTACTGCTGTATTCTCTAAGTATATGATGTCAAAGGGAGGACCCCACTCGAGTTCACGTTTCCGCTCTGAGTACCGTCTTTTTAAGTCTTAAAATGTTTGTTTACTTTGCGACTTAGCGTTTCGAAGAGCCCTTTGAGGGATTATCGCGATATTACAGAACTTAGTCCTGGTCCAAGGGTACGCTAATACTCTAAGTTTCCTTTTTAAATTTTTTACCTGTTTTTCAATAGGGATGAGATAAAAAGGATTTTTTTAATTGAGCTATAATATTTTATTATGAAAATAATTAAAATTCCCGAACAACTTTTGAATTTCTTCAAGATCTGTATCTCGCAGAACTGCATTCTGAGACGAGGTGGTAGCTTCCTATGTGACTGACACTACTGACACTACTAACATTTGACTTGTTTAATAATCTAATTTAATAAAGAATATTTTGATTACACGGAACGAGAAACAAATCAATATTTTAAAATATTCTAAAACCACTCTGATTCTCATTCAAAATACTTAAAAGCATATCAAAATTCAGCCGTTACAAAAATTAAACCCACACAATGGGAGCGAAAAAATAATAATTTCCATACGTTCGTAAAGCAACAAAAAAAAATTTACTTTTATATACATTTTATTCATTTGTTACAGAAAATTGAAATACCAATCAACATGACGGGGAGGGCTCTCATTCTATTGGCGTCTATATCAGCACTGAACATTGGTAAGTAATTTTGGTATTCAAGCACGATTGTACGAATTTATATTGTAATAAATATGACAATTGTTAATTATTCAGTGCAGTTTCGGAGTAATTGGAGGACAGATTGTCTGTTAATGTTGAAACGAGATTCTAATGTATTAAAAATTAAGCAGAAAGAACTTATTATAAATTGCGGAGCTAAGCTCCAGACTCTATTATTCTATACTCGTATGTCCTTTTTTTCCTCAGTTCACCAATTGCCACCGAATTTTCGGGGCAGTGTGGCGAAACTCAACGCTGCGGTTTTTGGTTGTTACCAAATATTAATTCATTTCTCTGAGTTAAAATCGAACCCACAGCCGTTACGTTACAGTAATTACAATCAGAAATCATAAAAAAATTGCATTTTCTCCAAAAATAATCACAATACAGAAAAATATTTCAACCGTGTCTATAGCAGAGACAATACGTTAAAATACTACGAGGTCATTCCACTCCCCATTTTTTATCTTCCCTCTTAAGCTTGAAGTAACGTCGTAAATGGGATTCACGATCTTTTTATGTTAAGTTTCTTCCTTTACTTTTATGTTGAAACGTATCAATGTGTACCAAACAAGTGGCAGGTATTAACGCCGCGATAGCTCAGTGTTTCAAAACGTTTCAAAATTGAATCTACGTTCAAATTTTTATACGAGTACGTTTTCTAAATAAATAATCTGTAAAATAATATATATAGTTTTTTGCCAGTCCAGTAAGACATGCAGACCATCGCGGTGCAGGGGCACAAGTGTGTGACCGTAAATGCGACAGGTTATGAGTTCGATTTCCACTCGAAGAAATGAAATATTTAATATTCTCTACAATCGGCGGAAAAAGTGAAAGTGTCTTCACACTCGGCTCCCTCTGCCTACTCTGCTACCTGCGGAATATAACGCGAAGCTGAAAAAAATATAGTGTTAGAAAGTAAATATTTATATAACGTTATAAATACAATAATAATAACTTTCGAATACACTACTCGTGCACGAGAACATAAATTGCAGAAATTAATCTCAAATTAATTTCGTCACATAATTAAAACTTTGCGTAGTGTACCTCTAAATTGAATGTCATTGTGGCTTTTGAATCTAATAGCAAGTGTTTTGATATGTATTGAGTAATAAAAATACTGTTTTGATTATTATGTATTATTAAAAAAAATATGGAGAGAAAAAAAAAACTATGGCCATTTTTTAAATTTTCTCATTCTGGTAACAAGACAAAGCTAGGCGTTAATTTTTGCCTCCCTACACGTAATGTCTCGAAATTTTGATGAAGGGTAACACTATACTTAACAGGTAGGTTCCTACCCAACTTTCTGTTAGTATATATCTCCCAGGCATATAGCGTGAAGCAAAAAAATAGGACTGTGAGAATTTTTTTTTCCTTCAGCTTCACGCTGTATCCCGCATGGAGTAGGGTCGGCAAATGACGACTAGCGTTAAGACACTACACTTCCCACTCATCGAATTCTGGAGTGGCAGAACTCGACGCCGCGCTTGACTTTTTCTCAGAGCGAGAAAGCGGAAATTCTAAACATTCCACTACTTGAGTAGAAATCGAATAAATACCACCACCGATAAATAATTAATACAATAAATATTAAAAATTCGTTTAATACAAAATTTTCATTACAAAATATCAGATAAGCATCGATGTGGCGAAATGTATTTTATTAATTTCGCCTATATTGATTTGGAAATTAACAAAATAAAAGTTTCAAACTTTTTTTAGTTTCACGTTTCATACCTCGCAAGGTAGCTGGAGAAAACGGAGAGCCAAACGCTACGCTTTCCATAGGGAGTCTCGTTCTTTACTTCCGTACCGATATATTCCAGTATCATCTATACTGTGTTCTTAAATGTCAATCGTCTCCCTCTGCCTCCCAGTTATATTATTTTTTCAAGCATTTCCTAACTATTATTATAACATTGACAAATCGTTTTATTTTGTATATTTTTTCGAGTTGAGAGAGTTAATTATTATTAAAAACAGAATTTCCATACTCCACAAACTAATTGAACAGAAATGACAATTGGAATTGGTGAAAATAATAGATTTTTAGAAACAATAGCTATTGAATGGAAAAATCTCAATCCTAATGGCATACTGAAGCGATTTTCGGAGATAAATTTAGCGAGAGGCTTCAGTTCGCTATATAGCCTATTCTTTTAAGTTATCAGCACAACGAAATGTATTGTACTTTTTGTTCTATTCTTCTTATTTCTGTTATGTACAATATTACGATACTATAGTTTAGTAGTGTTTAAGTGTTGTGGTGGGGGGGGTAGGTTTTTTTTCATATCGCTGCTCTAGTAAGACGCGGCGTCGAGTTCTGCTATTTAACAGGTAATATTGATATTTCAGGTGGTGTACAACTACACTCAGAAATACGATGGTTTTCTAGGTCTAGTGCGCGTCGTTACTAAAAAAGAAAACATTTTGTAGTAGAGATCTGATTGGTTGTTAAATATATTTTTTTTAGCTTCACGCTTTATCCCGCACATATTAGGGTATAATTTTAGATTTAACAATTTAATAGACTAGGCCTGAAAATAAAATAAATATATAGAAACAGGCAAAACCACATGTAACACTTGGCTTAGCGTACACAATACATAGCCCCGTTTGATGTTTTCGAATTTCAATTGAACTCGTAAGTCCACAAAGGCCCACATTCAATGACAACTTTATGTCATCAGTTACAAAAAAAATGAGGATCAAAAGGCTATAGCGAAAACATTGTTATATTTTGAAGCCCTATTTGCGTCCGAAAATCGCTACCGAATGTTATAATATTGTAATTTTTCGTAAATTCATTGTAAATAAAACCTTATTAGTAGAGTAATAAAGTTCAATTTGATTAAACCGGCCATCAATAAAAATCCTTTGACTATCCAGGCATCCTGATATAATTTCTGGTGAAAAATGTCTAGATAAAAAAAATTCTGAACTGTAGGTGAACTCATTAAAATTTGTACGACCCAATGCATTCCGGAGTGGAGTTGTAAACAAAGCTACGGTTTTTGTAGTCCTGCTATGGCAAGGAAGTTTGCGGTTCAAGCATCAGCAAAATGAGAACAATATTTAATCTTGTACTATAGCGTTTTGTACTGAATAGCTAAGTATTTGAATTTTTTTGTTATCTTAAATATGAAGGATTTGTAATTCTGTATATTTAATAGTTGTAATATAATATTTTTAATATTAAATACAACTTGTATCCCGCCGAATTCTTCCGCCGAATCTCGACCAGCGCTTACTCGACACCAGAGCGAAGAAATTAAAATATGCATTTAAATAAATATTTAATTTCATCGAGTGGGAATCGAACCCAGAACCAGTAACACGATTGGCCTTGTAAAATCCTATTCAATTCCGTTAACTTCGAGAAATCGTTTCTTGGTGCTCCTTCCTTATTACCGAGGCTTCAAAATGGAGTAATTTTGTCTGTCAGTCTGTCACTAACAGAAAAATATTATATTATACATATTGGTTCATAAAAAATATATTTTATACATTTTCTCTATTCAATAAAACAAAAGAATACTGCATAAACATGTCATAATTGCATATCATTATAATGCTTGTGACACACAGATTTGTATATCGTATGTAGGTCACTGCAAGATGTTAATCCAGTAGAGAAAACGAAGTTTTCTTTTTATTTCGTTTTGGACTCGCTTCCGCGTATTAAAAGGTAGAAATTCCGTACTAAAATGTACTTCAAATGTTGAATAGAACATTTATCTTGCAGGCATTAGTTGCAGATTTGATTCTCATGTGAGCTTTTACTACGAAAATTTAATAAGCTGAAAGGAAAATTGTAAGCAAAAAATCATTTTTAGAAAAAGCTCTCATTTAAACGCTCTAAAAAGAAGAAAATAAAATTTGTCTTTTAAATTTTAACTATCAACTATGAGGTTATGACCTCATTGTACACAATTTATATGATCATAAAAGCTTGTCGCGCGATTTACTTGTGTAAATAAACTAGTACTAATTTAATTATGTAAAATCTGCAAAGTTGAAATTTTTAAAGTTTCAACTTAATTAAGTATTGATGAACGCGACAAGCTTTTATGATCATTTAAATTGTGTACAATGAGGTTATGAGTTGATAGTTAAAATTTAAAAGACAAATTTTATTTTCTCCTTTTTAGAGCGTTTCAATAAAAGCTTTTTCTAAAAATGATTTTTTGCTTACAATTTATATTTTTCTTTTAGTTACCACTGGCTAGGTTTCTCACACTAGATGTCACATTATTTTTCTAATTATTCTCGGCTAACCCTTTCATTTGATACCCGTATTGCAGATGTGCATAAATAATAACTATTCCGCCATCTTAGATATTCCGCCATATTGGACTTAGAAAAACGTTACATTATTTTTCGAGTTACTCTCAACGAGGCCTTTTAATAGATATCCATATTGTAGAAGTTGGCTATAAATAAGCATTCGGCTATCTTGGATGGTTCGCCATATTGGATTTAGAATAAATTCAGATCATTTTTTCAGTTGCTATAAAGAATCCCTTTCATTTGATACCCATAAGGTACAAGTGCATCAAAAATAACTATTCTGTTACTTTGGATGGTCCCCATATTGGATTTAGAATGACGTTACACTATTTTTCGAGTTACTCTCAACATTTTTTACCCTTATTCTTTTGATACCCATTTTATCGTGCATTGTCACCCAAACTAGACGTGTATACAAAATTTCAGCTCAATCGGTTTAAGATATCTACTTCAAAATTGAGCTCAAAGATTTCACCCGAACCTACATACATACATACATTGCAAGTTAAATAAAAGCTTTTAATAAAAAGATAAGAAAATTAAAAGCTAACATTTCTCTATTCAATAGAAAAATGTAGGCACTTTGATTTTCATGAGTTTTCCAGTCCTGTCTGCCCTATATACAGGCAAGGTAGGCAAAGGGAACCTACTGATAAAATTTCCGTTGAGTGACGGAAGTTAACGCCACGCTTTGTCGTGTTACCACAGCGCAGAAATGAAAATAATTCATTTGTAAAAGAACGAAATCGAACCCACTGTCGTGCTTACGACGGCACGAAAGCCTCAACTTTTTACTAGTTCACAAATACTTTAATAAAAAAAAGATGAAAATTGCTCTTATCATTTCAAAAATGTTTTTAAGATTTGGCATAATGATATTATTTTTTAGCCCAAGTTTTGGTAATAGAAGAGAACTTATGAATGTCAACATTTTTAAAGAGTCGAAAAGTGTCTAATCTTAACTTCGACAGTATGGAGGATCTTTTATTTCAAAAATATAAAATACTTATATATATGATATATGTATGCAGATGTTTTATTTAAATACCTCTTTCGCCTCGTCCACCTATATTAACTTCATGATACGTACCCTCCGGGTGACTAACAATAAAACGTGAAGATATCCAAAGTTTCAAATTGAACCTCCTAACAAATGATACCTCTAAAGATCCCTTAAATTGTGAAATGGAGAGATTTATCACTAGCTTTTAACTTCTAAAATAAAAATTTCTTAAATGGATCTACTCTCCGTTCTTATTAATAAATAAGTTATTTAAAAAGGTAATTACTTATTAAGACGTGAAAAATTTGCATTGCTATTATACAAAAAAACCCGCATTTCACATATTAAAATTAATTTGTTAACCCATTAATGCTGTACCCACATCAATTTACATGTTAATTTACTCGTTATCTAAATGATTAATAATATTTGAAATTGAAAATCACGCTCCATTCACTAAATAGGTATACACGAGGCCTTCTACAGCTTAAAGGAACCAGAACGTTTGATGTGTTATAATTAAGTTCATTAATTAATATCGTGTATGCCCAGAACTAAACAAAAGCTTTGGGGGAAGCGGTCAAATCTATATAGATAATAAAAAAATGTACATGAACGATATTTTTGAGATAAAATGTTTTTGGGGGTATTTGTCAATATTATGTTAACAATTAATACTGGTTTAGCGCGAGGCGGACTCGTCCAACGAGCCGAGGAAAATTAAATATTAATATTGATTTTAATTTCAACTGGATACCTCCACGTAATCTCAAAATAAATAGACTAAACAAACGTACAGACAAACAACAAAGTGATTCTATAAGGGTTCCGTTTGTAGCATTTGAGATAAGGAACACTAATAAATTAAAATAACAGGCCTATTTTTGTTGGGAAACTCAAAGTACGTCATTATCTTATCTCACTTAAATTTTTAACAGTATAAAAACTTTAGTTCTCACTCGATCCATTACCCGGCATCAGACTGAAAAAGCTCCAGTGAAATAGAATCGATATCAATCAATCAAAAAGCAGACGCTTCCAAAACTGACGTCGAGTCAAGTAGTATTTAGGTCAGCTCGTTCCGTGGGAACCGATAAAAGGAAATAGTTTTATGTTATGTAACAAAATTGATTTTTTTTTGTGTATTTATACACGACGGTTGTGGGGGTTCGATTCTCTTTCGGGAATTTTAATTATTAACTATTTTTGTTTTCTCGCTCTTGAAAATCCAGCGATTAGTGGGAAAGGAAGTGTTTTAATATTAGGTTCCATCTAGCAAAAAAATATTGATAACATACTAGACTTCGCTCTCCCAACATTTTGCTCATCACCTCCATCAGCAGTGAGCTAACTCACTGTAAAGATGAAGGTGATATTTGTTGATCCCTCATCAGGAGTATTTATTTCGAATTTTTGAAAATTCCACCACGCTTAATGCTTTAAAAACGTTAAAAATATTTAATAAGTAGCAATCTCTCTTGCCAAACGATAATTCTAAGCAATTATCTTTGTATTGAGCTACGGAGATGCTAACAATATAAATAAATTGCAACAAGCGTATAAGAATTTCGACGTAGATTCTTAAGAACTTATGTATACTCATATAGATGATGGTGAGAGCGTTTGGGCGGTTTCCAAGAGACTCAGTTTCAAATCCCGCCATCTTAAAAAAATTATACGTTTCCTACAAAAGCAATTAAACATTAATTGCAATCTAATTTCAATCGCCAAAACATGTCCTAACAACTAAATTTTCCACCCCAAAATATCCATCACGACTAGGCTATATTACAGACTATAAATCAAGTGTACCTATTATATGAAACCCATTCATATCACATAAAGCCCGCTATAAAAGCTGCATTATGTTAAACGCCATATCAATAACACGGCTTTATATTCGATTAACGTGGAATACACGGCGTCGACCAAATATATGGGCCAATGTGTCAACGTCAGACCAAGAAGCACCAAGATGTAGGCATTTATCACACGCCTAAATTACGTTTGGAATTAGCATATTTTACTTAGGCTTTCTCTTTCTGGATTCTTTTTAGGAAGGTGATTTATTAATATGTGTTACTATGGGTGGAAGGAATTTGGTATAATTTTTAGGGTTCCGCGTCTCAAATTGTAGAAACGGAACTTTAGTATTTATAGGATCTCTTTGTTGTCAGTTTGTCCGTCTGTCAAGATCGTTTATCGCGTTGAGGTATCAATATGAAATTAATATCAAATGTTCAGGTCAGGTACGGTCTCTTGGATCGCAGCAAAATCATCGTTTTTGCTGCATTTTGTATTTGTTTTGAATCCACCACGTAATCAAAATCTACAGGGTACTTCTAGTGGAAGTCATTACAAACTTGTAATTGTTGCAAACTTAAGTTTGTCAATTATTATAAATTTGATTTCTTGCTGATAAATAATCCTGAAATTAGTACGGAGCCCTTGGTATGCCATTCTGACTCTCATTTGACCGGTTATTGTCATATAAAACGCCTATCAACACACAATGACTCCTGAATACGGCGAAAAGTGGAGAACGGTGGGTCTTAACACGAGGATTCCTCTGCCTACCCTACTGTGTGCGGGATACAGCGTAGATACGTGGATTTTATTTTTTATGTATAACTGAATATTGTAATTTCACATATTAAACAACATATTTTTTTATATTATTTTTGAAAAAAAAATACTTGTGGACACCATAGAAAAAGGGACAATTTTGCATCCGGACCTCACTTAGAGGAATTTTATACTTTAATTCCCCGCGCTAGTAACAAAGTGGGAGGTTGAACTCCACCACTCAACACTAAAGGAACCATTAAAGGTAACCACTCAACAAAAAAACTCTTTATAAGTTTTAAACCCGCACTGATCGAGTGCAATTCAAAACAGCACTGCACTGCAAAGGCGTAGAACCACTAAATTACCATATGAACTAACCATATAAAATCCGTTGGGAACTAACTGGAAATTAGATTAGTTAGACTAACTTACAAACTAACTTAAATTAGTTAAAGAGCACATAAGGATAAGGTGATATTTTACTTTGACGTTAACTGCTTAAAAGCTGTATATGGTTGTCTTTCCAAGGCTTTTGACCGTTCAGGTTATGTAGTGACTGGTTAAGTAACTGGATCGTAGTTATGGGTTCATTTTGAAGTACCCTTACTTAAATATTATATGAACAATCAGAACAACTTTTTTTTAGAACAGTTTTTTTTTAGCTGCACGCTGTATTTTGATTATAGCAAGGTAGACAGAGAGAGACTAGTGTAAAAACACTTCGTCGTGTTGAGCAGTGGAACTCAACGCCACGCTTTGTCTTGTTACTAGAATGAGGAAATATTAATTGTAAATATTTTATTTAAGTAATTTCATGGCACAGGGACATAAGCGTGCGACTGTAAACGTTATAGTTTGTGAATTTGATTTTAACATGAGAAAATGAAAAAAAAGAAAAATACCCATCCATTGTAACCATCATGGCACAGTTATAAAGAGTCTAATTGTCAACGTGATAGTAGTGGGCTCAATTCTTTCGAATTCTATAGAAAAGTGTTGATAAAAACAGTTTAACCTCAGAGAGACAAGTTTATTTAAGGCATAGAATTCTATTTCATTTAAAATTCTTTCATGCATTTTAATGAATGTACAAACACTGGTCTGTATACGTCAACATTTTTATTTTGAATGTTAAAAAATATTTGGAATACTCTTTGTGTCACAAATGACAACGTTTGACGTCCGCTCCTCTTTGAAATTCCATCTGAATGTATGGCAGTTTGTGTTTTACATGTATTTTTTAGTTTCTACTTTCAATTCTAAGCTTGGATTAAAAATATTAACGGACATTCCGCTATGCTCGCTTTATTTACTATATTTAAAACTCCAGTTACTTCAAATGTAGGAACAATTTAAATTATTTTCATTTCTATACTCTAGCAGACGTATATTTAAAACGGCGTTGAAATCCACCATACAATGTGAATTATCTCGAAAATTGTGCACAAAATAACCTCTGCCCATACTATACGTGAAAAGTATATAGCTCGTTTTTATGCTGAACGTGAGAGAGAGTGGCGGATCTTAACACCGCGTTATATCTTCTAGACCAAAATAGGAAAACTATTCATTCCCTCGAGTTGCGATCGAACTCTCAACTATCAAGTTGCAATCAAATGCTATTCCACTGAGCCACAATGTTCTCTATTCATGTTAATTCAAAAGAGATACAAATCTGTACAGATTCATTGAATCCACCAGTTTTCGTTTGCAACTAACATCCTCCAACCAAAACAATTTTTATATTCACAAACAAAATCTTCCGATGCATTGTTAAAGGTTTTATAGAATATCATATTTATGAATAGATGTGAATGGAATTTTATATTTAGTAATCATATATTTTACAATATTTTATTTTAATTTCCCCGCTCAGGCAAAAGTTAAAGTCAAAGCTTGACGTGGGATTTAGCTATTGAACAGTTATTGCCCTGTAATTTGGGCGGAATCTCTTTTCTTTTCATTTTTTCTTTCGTCCCGTATACCAAGAAAATATCATATTATTTTTTAAGTTTTTTATTAGATTCACGCTGTCTACCGAGTATTGTAAGTGGGAGCCTAGTTATAAAACATTACGTTCCCCACATTTCGCTTATTTTCGAGACAATGAACGTTGACTGGGTCTAAGATATGACCATTTACATGCTCTTAAAAATCAATGAAATGAACTTAATATAGTCAGCATATCAGCTTTGGTAAAAACTAGTTTATGGGGTAGAGCGAGTGTTTGACACATTACACTACTGACATAATTTCTTTTGCATCATCAGTACACCGAAATCCTACTTTGAGTTTCCCCCAAAGTAGATTTTTTTGGTTTTAAATTATAATATGATTGTTTATCAGTTCAAACGTGACAGGACACAACTGGTGCTGAGCAGATGTGCATCTGCTCAGCACCAGTTGTGATGGTTGTGAGTTCGATTTCATTAATTAATTGTTAATTAATTAATTAAAAAACAAAGTGCGACGTTGCTCTCTTCTACTCAACACGCACTGTCTCGAAAACTGGGAAGTGCGTGGAGAATGGTGAATGTGAATGCTGCTTCTGCCTGTTTACGCGTAATATTTCGTAAACCTGAAAATAGATAGATATGATAAAATTTTAATAACTATAAATGGATATCTACATTTTAATTAGTTTTGTTTCGTTCAAAATCCAAAAGTTTCCCAAACTTTCGACATTCGGTCTCTATACTCTATTGACAAGTTTTATATCGCCTGTCGTCATTACTAACTCTAACAAGCGAAGTTTCAGCAAAATTAATAAACTTTACCTTCAGCACTTTTATTATTATTCTAAGAATAAACGTTTTGCATGGATTTTTGAAATATATTCATTTATTGTAGTTTTGACTTCATTTTTCGACTCTACATTCTCTATTAACAATGCTATTGAAAGAAATAAAATAAAAGTTGAAAGAAACAACTTCAATGATTTAAAACGTAATGAAATAATAAAATATCAGTTACTATTATTTTGCTTTTTGAAATTTGCAGTTCATGGTTTGCATATAAAAATACATTTTATTTTACACAATTTTTGCCTGAAAATCTCTCAGAAATTCAGGATGAACTAAACAAGTCTTTCTAAATTTCTGTGACAATCTATTACCATTCTTAAAATCATACTTATAAATATTTTTTATATGCAAATGTATGACGCATATATACCTTATAGAATGAGTCGACGAATGTACTGCATTCATTTGAACATATTTACTTTCTATGACGTATTATATTAAAAAAAAACAGTACAGAGTTGAACATGAAAAAACCTTTTCGAAATTAAAAGTGCAAGGAATATTAACCACAATCGTCATTGAAATAGCAACTAAAATGTAACGAACAATGTAATTACTAAGTTCTAATACGTATTGTTTGTTCGCAGATGCTCTCGGAGTCTACAATAGCATTGTAGAAGACCATGCGATGGAGAATTTTGGCAAAACGTAAGTTGTTTCAAATCTTAAGTCAGTGGTATGAAGATCAATTTCGTTTGGCAACTTTTGGTAAATCGCAGCTTATTCAAAAATATATTAAAGTAATCCAAATTGAACCTTGCGCTTAAGATTTTAAAGTAGAATTCCCTATAAGTTTTCAATATGGCCAAATTTAACCCAATTCAACAAAAGAAAATTATATCCCTGTATTCAAATCTCAACCTTATCCTATTAACAAAAGGTTTAATTTGGAATTTGTAATCCAAAAGTTTCGATATAATGATACTGAAACAGAATAGGAGTTGCATGTAAAAGATTTCACTGGATTTTTAAATGGAATGTTTTCTTTTATGTCGCATGGTAACGTTATACAGATATGTTAGATACAACAAATGTCATTTTTCAGACTAAGCATGGTATTCTTCTTTTCAGTTTCACGTATCTCTCTCATCATCTAGGAGGTAGTGTATGAGACTGATTCACCATATTGAATTTTCTATTTCAAAATGCTAAGCAAATAGGTACGGTTGGTTTTAAACGGTAAGTTTTAAATTAAATGGTGTATCTGGGAAGTAATTTAAAGTGAGATAGAAGATACTTACTACCTGTTTAAAAATAAAGCGTGAAATTAAAGAAAAATGTTAACAAATTCAATATGTTCTACTAAAAAAATTTTTGTTCTGTATTCACACCACACTACCTGTGGTTTTCCTACAGAACCACAGGTGTTTTGGACAAACCGCAGTGAAGTGCAATTTGAAAGACAAGCTTACATTGGGGAGGACTGATTATATTTTATACTCAGTAAAAATACTAGCAGCCCCCGCGCCTTTTTTTTCCTCGAGTGGGAATGGAACCCACAACCTGTCGCGTTTACGGTCACACGCACGGAAATATTTTTAATAGAAATATATTATTGTATTCCTAAATATTTAATTATATTATATTGCAAGTGTCTTTACACTAGGGTCCCTCCCAGGTTCCCTCAGCCTACTCTGTATAATGTGTAGATAAAACAATATACACTCTACAATTTCTAAGCACAAACAAAATGTCCCCTATTATTCCTAAAATATCACGTAAAAATGCCATTTTTCATCATAATCCCATATTGTTTTGGTAAAATATTCGCAAAGCTTGTCGATACACAAGGAATCTAAATCCTCTGTGACATCGAATAGAATATAGAACCTCTAAGACGGACTTAACAACTGGCGAGCCTTTCCAAAAGACCGTTTCACATAACATGGACAGTTTAGTATTTATTTTTGTTCTTTTTTTTTTGTAGACAAGGCAATGTATAGTTTTTTAACTAGTGTTAAGGTATTGGATAGTTCGTTCCCATTAAAACGCTTGCGTTCTCTACTTTCCACCGTATTCTTGAGGCATTGCATGTGGAGTGGCAAAACTCAACGCCGCGCTTTCCCTCGCTTCCAGAGCAAGAACATGAAAATGTTACATATTTAATGATTCCCACTTGGGGGTTTATTCCCCCAAGAGACCTACATCCGTCGGATTTATAGTCGTATTCTAAAGCAATTTCTCTTATAAAATGTTTTTTTAGAATACTATAAGAATTTAAAAAAATATCATGAAAAGTATTTACTTCCTGTTTAAAGAGCTGTATACAAAGGAGAACTTCTAAGCAGCTTAAACTAAGACATGTGTTGCCCAACTACGTATGTGAAACGTCCCTCGTACAAGGGGATAGTAGGTAAGCCGATTGGAAAAACTTACAGCCTCTGTCGGTTAATAGGATTTTACTACAAAGATGTGATTCTAGCGAAATGCTTGTTTTTCGCGTTAATACCTACTGTACTTTTTAAATTCTTTTTTCGTACAAAATACAGTTTCTTCCAACATTTTTGCGAAGAATCTCCGTAGCAAAGAGAAAAATGGCAACGTGGGAATGTCTTTATAGTATTTAATTTATTTTAAGGTTTCGTACCTTTTATGCAAATAAAGGAAACCGTCCGTATGTCTATCTGTCAAGAGCACTTATCTCAGGAACGCTTGAGATATATGATAATAAAGTATGACGTTACGTTGCGCTATAAAATATTGCCTTTGAGATTAGAAGAATGTGGAGAACATCTACCGAAGAAGTTAGCTACTAGATTATTCCTCACTTAACGCCTATTTATCGAGACATTGTCTATTGAGTGGCGGGGCTCAGCGCTGCGCTTTATCTCCGCGTAGAAATCAAACTCACAACTGTGCTTACCGTCAGATACAAAACCACAGTGCCACAATGGCGTCCAATAAAATATTAATAAGTATTAATTCACTCCCCCAAATGGAAATCTAACCCGCGACCGCGGCGTTTACAGTCACACTTTTGTGCCGCTGACGACTTCTACTATACTATTATTCTATTACTACTTGTATATTAATTTATGTAAATTATGCATCTACAGACGCTTTAGAACAATAATATGATATATGACATAGTTTAAGACGGCATAGCTGATGAAGTCAAGAACATTTCTCTAAGGACTTAGTTGTATCCAAGGAATTTAGTTTGGAAATTATTTACTTAGTATGTAAATAATTTATTGTAGTGCAGTCGATAGTTATTCGTACTTGTAGTAAGTTAAAATTTAAGAGTAATTAAGGCACTCCGTTCCCATCATAACACTTCCGTTCTCCACTTTCCGTCGAATTCTGGAATCATTGCGTGTTGAGTGGTGGAACTCAGCGGCGCGCTTTGCCTCGTTTCCACAGAAAAAAAATATACGTGCTACGAAAAACTTAATGTTAAGACACTCTGCTTTCCGTTTTCGTAACTGTAAAACTGAAACTGAAAACAAAATATAACTAGCTTATAAAAAATTAGGTACTTGTATATTTTATAGATTAACATATCTAAACAAATATTTTCTAATTTCAGATTACAAAGCATGGATCCATCTCTTCATGAAGGTATGTTATACATATATTTAGTTTAGTAATGAAGTTCTAAGCAAATTCATGTTTCCCCAATCGTTTTCATTAAAATATGGAGTCATAAAATTCGTGACAGTGCTTATGTTTCGTAGCGGAACTTAACCCCGCGCTTTGCATCGTCACCATAGCGAGGAAATGAAAAATTAAAATATTTTTTTTTCTCTAGTGGGAATCAAATTCACAACCTGCCTCGTATACAGTCGCAAGCTTGTGCCCCTGGGCCACGACTGGCCTAACCTTCTTCACATTTTATATAGGCAAAGAAATCAAATTAATCCATTCCTGTAAATAACGCTAAATATTTGGTATGCCACAATAAAATAGCAATGTTGGGAATTTTTCATTACAGTTTCAGAATTGTACGAACGAAATTGAAAGGCAAATCATCAGCCTCTCCGTATTGGTTTCCCCTCGTTATGCAAATTAAAATTTTTTTAGGAAATCCAAAGTATTATAATAAAAATGTTCAAATTGCAGACGTTTTTATTCAAAATTACACCCGCAAAGGGATTTCTTGGGGGTGAATCAAGCTAATTAAATATTTAGATTAAACGCTATAAATTGGGTTTGTCAAATAACAAAAAATGTACTGCGTTATGAAATAGAAACAAGGGTATTTGTTTTTACTTTTGCGTAATACCCACTAACGAACGATTTCCACTTTTGGAAAAATAGATATAGGCTATATTACGACAATGGGTACCTTCCGCACATAGTAAGTGTCATATAAAAGGACTAGTTATTTTCATGTAAAAACGCGGACGAAGCCGCAAAAAAAGCTAGTTTATCGAAAGATAAATTGCGTACAATTTTGTTGCAAAAATACACTTTTTGAGACCAGCATTTGTACAATTTGAAGAATTTGAGTAAATGTTAACTTCCTGCGCTTTATCGCGAACAAACTTTTAAAATATTTAAAATAACAAAAAATGTCCGGAAGCGTTTCATATGAAACACGTCATTTCGTAAAGACTAAAAATTCTTCTTTTGTTTTCCTCTTACACTGTTGAGAGCGTCAGCTAGTGCGCTACTCGTATAGCAATATTTACATATTCCTCACATACTACAGCTGAGAATTCGACTAATTAGAATTAATTACTACTTAGAATTTTTTTTTGTGTCTTAAGTGTCTTACTGGGAACGAAGTCTTAACACTCTCTCCCTCTGCTAATAGATTTTTGATGGGCTTCCTGCAAGAAACACACGTGCGTAGGTACAGTTAAAAATTAATAATGTATACATATTTACATATGGATTAATTGTATAATATTACTATGATAATCCGACTATACATGAATGTATGCTTATAATAAAGCTATTCCCAATTCAAAGCGAACTACACAAGGTGGCAAGGTAATACAAGATAGGCTTACGCTAGATAATAGGTTAGCATTGCAGATAAGACATAGTTAGCAAGTCAAAACAGTTATATGGGGCTTATATGAAGACATAAGATTAACAGTATGTTTTTTTAGCTATCCTTTAAGATAAAAAAATCGTTTATATCTTAAATTTCTACTTTTTTCAAATTGGGTTGGATGAATCCATGTTACAAAATGAATAATTTTAATTAAAAATAATTATAATGTATTCATTTACTACCAAATTAATATGTATAATATATTTTAAAGCATATTATTTCAAAATAATTTACACGTCTGTGGGTACGTCGAGAGAATGAGTGATAAAAGGATAGCATAAAGATTTATGAAGCAAGAGTGAGTGTTAAATGAGTTAAGTAGCGTAGAGGGGAGACCTCAGTTGACTTCTTAGAATACAATGTCGATAAATCATGACATTTATGTAGCCTTCTTAGAGTGGCTGGCAGTGGTGGCTTAAAGAGTAAGTGACAAGAGTTCCCCGGATGGCATATATGAAGAGGTTGACGACAGTGGACGAGGCGAAAGAGGTCTCTGGTTTGATATGAGTCGAGTTTCATATAAAAATATTTTCAGTATATTTTTATGTTTTCGGATTATAATGATCCAGATATTAATATTGTCAAGTTATATTAATATACAAGTTTACATTGTATAAACTTTTGCCGGTGACATGTTTAGAATATAACATAGTTGTTATAGGATACAATATAAAAGATTTTTATTGCGGCGTTGATTTCCGCCACTCAACATGCAATAGCTTATCACAGGGTTCCGGGTTCCCTCTGCCTACCATGCATATGTGCGAGAAACAACGCGAAACAAAAATAAAAAAAATATCATTTTCTCGAATAGGAATCGAATACACTACAAACTATCTTACATATCGAAGAAAATAGTAAAATATTTTTTTCCATTTGCCGTTTCCAACGTCCGCCCGTCATTTTTTAAAGTAAACTATTCCCGAAATTGAATTGGGTAAAACATTCAATCTGCAAAATGAAACTCATCGAATGAAATGCAGAGGACTTTTAAAAACGAAAGGAAAAAAATATTGTTTTACTTTATAGATATAATATGTACATATGTATATACATCGAGGCCGCCGTCTGACTAAAAGCACGATGGGTGTGAGTTCCATCCCCCATTCGATTTTCATTTCCTCGCACTGGTAAGAAGACAAGATGAGGATTTTTGTGGATTGAGGATTGTTGAGTTCGGAAAATTGGAGGAAAAGTGAGCTTAACTCTATTCTTTCTCTGTCTACCCTACTGTATATAGAATTCAACGTGAATCTGAACTGAACTATTAGTTTTTTGTATAAAAAAAGAAGATAACAGAGTAATTTATCACGGAATACTAGATTTTATTTTCAAAAAACTGAATTCAACGGTTCGATTAATGAACAAAACATATTACTAATGATTCTAAGCCACATCTCTTATCACTATATCTAATCTAATGCTTATAGTTAAGTCGTGAATTTATGTTGAACTGCATAAATCCGGATTTAGCCGCTTCGAGCCGGATTTCGACCAAAACCGGCGCACAGCCAATCAGTGAGCTTACCCTAGTTAGGTGGATTTGCATTTTAATATAACAATGTTTTGTAATTTCTTTGTTGATTACAATTATATCATATATTAATATTTTATAAATATTTATTATGTGTTGCTCGCGCCTATAACATTTCTTTGCTGAATATGATCCAAAAGTACTGGCTATTTTAAAATATTTAAAGGTACGAAAAGTCAAATTATACCCAATTTAGGCTTTGGTAGTTAGCCATGCGTCGATTTACAATAATCATTACTTTTTATTGATGAGAAGAAATTAAATATTAAATTATATAATATTTTAACCATTATATTGTATTTTACAAATATAGCCCTTTATTTTGATAACCACATTAAGTAAATTGTGCAAAAAAACTATAATCCGCCATTTTGTTGTGCGGCCATTTTGGATTAACAATATAAATTATGTTTTATTTCCTTGCAACATAACTAAGTTGTAATCGAAATTTTAGTTATTGGGCACTGGGAAGTCGGTAAAATTCTAAAAGCTTCGGTCAGAACTTCTAAGTTTTCATACGTGTAAATGAAAGGTATGTTCATAGTATAATAGTATCCATCTAATATAAAGCAATGATAATAATAACTTATTGACGAATATTTTAATGCTTACTTAGAAAATGTATATAAATTTGAATATTAGGAACTAAGAAGAAGCATATAAAAGCAGACGGTTCAAATCTGGCTACATTCAAATTTCTATATGTTTTCTGAATTAAAATTTTATTTCCTGAATATTAATTAACAATTTAAGAATGTTAAGAATTGAATGGATTTGTAGTTTAGAAAGAGTAATGATAACTTTTTTTTATATATATTCATATTTAAAGTAAATATTCCCTAGGTTTTCACTGCCTATTTAAAAAATGTTGTAAACAAGTATCCAAATAATATTTATATTACAGAGTGATTCACATTTTATTACGTTATGTTTATAAACATAATAAAATGTGAATCACTCTGTTTTTACAATAAAAAAATTGGTAAATTTTCGATATAAAAAATTTATTTCATCTCATTTCAAAGTACATTTGCATGGCGAAAATTTCCAATTTCATATCCATCAGGAAACTTATAACTCATTTACGAGGTTGTTTAAAATCAAATTATTGAATTTATGCTCGTTTTCGTTCATAACCCGGTTAAGATTAATAATATTATATATTTCATAATATTTATCAAATTATATTTTTTTATATTATTTTTTCACATTGTAAAGCTTGCTTGTACCCCCTGCCTTGCAAGGCATAATGGAAAAAAAATTGGTGATGCATGGAGAACGGAGTGTTAAGACATTCCGTACACTATGCATCACCAAATTTAAGTATAGTTCCAAAATTTTATGTCACCGTTCACAAAATTTTGTATTCGATTCCAACTCGACAAAAAAGGATTATTTCCATAGTCTCCCTCTGGTACAGGAAGGAATGGCGTTGAGTTCGGCAACTCAACACGTAATGTCTCGAAACCACGGGAGAAAAGTGAAGCTGCATTTTTTATATTCATACCTTATTTGGCCCGTGCGCTTGAACATACTACCTAAACGAAAGTATATTCGAATTCGTACTATTTTTTTAGTAATAAAATTATTTTAAACATAATTTTGTTTGTTTCTTTACAAAATAATAAAAAAAGTGACTATTTTTTTCAAGTCAGCGTTTTTTAAGAATTTTTAAATAAAAACAAGGCACTTTCTGCTTTGTGATTCATTTTTAATGAACTGTATTAATGAAAGGAAAGGATAGAGACCAACCAAGTTCGTTAGCGCGTAGGACGTTTGAAGTATACTCGTACTAGAATTACAAGATGTCGTAGTCACCAAATTAATTTTCTACTTTAAAATACAGCAAGATGCGTTTGGATAGCGTCTAATATATTAAAATATAATAACTGTTAGACAAATATTGATGAAGCCAGTCCTGGCGCAAAGGCAGATGCCCACTCTAGGAAAATGAAATGTTATATATTTTCATTTATAAAGAAATGAAAATATACATTTAAATAAATATTTCATTTCCTAGAACGGGTATCGAACACAACCAGTCGCGTTTACCGGTCGCCAGGACTAGTTAAGGCTTAATAGTCATATTTTTAAAAATAAATAATAATTAAAATAAAAGTGTATAGAGAACGATGCTATTTATTAAGCTATCATATTTAACACATACATTAATTTATATTTTACACTGAAATATAATTCGAACAAGCTACCTTCACTAAATAAAAAAACAACCAAATCTTCACAATTATACGAGATTTTTATTAATTAATTTTTGTATTTTGCTGAAATCCGTAGTATTGAAAATGTCCACTCACTATCTATTACGTTTCACACGAGGCACCTCTGTGACAGATGGATGGACTGACGGGGAAGCTTAGTGAAGTCCTCGCATTTTGGGGTTGTGGTGTTTTAATTATTGGAAAACCTAAAGCAATATAGGTGGACATTCAGTCTGTTCTGTCTCTCCAATGTAAACGTGCGACAGTTGTGGGGTCCGATTCCTACTTGAAGCAATTAAATATTTTCATTTTTCCCAGCTTTATCCCGCATAGGGCGGCGGAGGCAGAGGGAGCTGCTCATAAGACACACGGTTGTAGGCACTATGTGTTGCGTAGCGGAAGTCAACGCTGGCAATGCCTTGAAAATTTGACGATAAGTAGATAACAGAGAGTTCTATCAGCTTTCAGTTATCTCAGCCTGCTATATGCGAGAAGTTAATCAAAATTTTCTCCTTTCAAGATATGTTATGATATTTTATAAACTATTAAAAGAAACATGATTTTATTAAAAATACAAATTTTAACTATAAAATATCAATTTCAAAGTAATATATGCAGCAAAGATGTGGCTACACCGTTCATAAATCTAGAGCTTACTTGCTACCAGATTTGTCGTAATCGCCTTACGAAATGTATGTAGGTATAATGTTGGAGGCAAATATTCTGGACACTGGCAAAAACAAATGAGTATTGCTTGCACTAAAATACTATTCGTATTTGTACTTGCTAGAACAGGTTACTGTAGGTTCAATTTTTTCTTCAGCTTTATGCTGTATCATCAGTTTAGCGGGGTAGGCAGTGGTATCCCAGAATTATGACACTCCGTCCCCCATGTTCCGCCAAATTCTGAAGAGATTGTATATCGAGCAGCGGTACCTTTGACACCAGAGCTGATGAACTATTTCATTTCCTCTAGTGGGTCACACATTTATGGCCCTACGCTACGACTGGCCTCAACTCTGAAAAAATGAATGACTTATATTACCTCGCTTTGGAAGATAAAACGCAGCGTTGAGTTCCGCCACTCCATAAGCAACGTCTTGAATTTGGATACAAAAAGAAAAACAGATTACTTAACATTAGTTAGATTACTTAGCTTTCCTGACCTTTGAGGGAAAAGCGTGAAGCTGATAAAAATATACCACCTTCCTTTCCGTCGCTGTATAAGGAATGTATTTTTACGATACACGAAAACTATTAAGATAATTGTTTCCTTTACACAATAGGTCGATCTTTTCCCTATTTCCGGATACAAGCGATCGCGTGCTAAGTACATTTTTATTTGTTCCGCTTAAAGTGAAGAAGATGTTTTTTTATATTTGTCCTCTTAGAAAATGGATATTTAATATTGTTTAAAATTATCTATTGATAATATTGGCACGGCGGCTGATTGAAAGCATAACGATTCTGGGTTCGATTTCAACTTAGGAGAATGGATTATTTCCATTTTCTCTTAAGTTCTAGTAGCAATACAAGCGCAGTGTTAAGTTCCACCATTCAACTCACATTATCTCGAAAATTTGACGACGCGCGGAGAACGGAGTGAACGTGAACTTAACAATGGCTTCCCTCTATCTAGCCCTACTCCAGCAGAAGAGTCCAGCAATCTAATAGTGAATTACCTAAACTAAATAATTATTCTCTACAAAATATGAATTCAAAGCAATACACTTGCCTAACACCAGATAAATCCCAGCACATTGCGAACTAATCAGTGTCTCTCCTGTATATATTTAGTTCGTAATTTGCATTTTAAATTGAAGTAAATTGATTAAATACGAGGCACCGAGGAAATTTCTACATACACTTATTTATAAGCAAACATACAATTTTCTTAATGAAGCCCTTGTAGCTTAGTGTGTAGAATATGCATGACTTTCGGCAAGAAGTGAGTTTATATTTTCGAGAATATATTATATAGTTCAAATAAAAAGATATAGATTTTTTCCATTCTCCACTTTCAGCCGAAATCACGAAACATGATTAGAGCCTACAGAAAATATTAAACACCTCATTTCCTCGAGCAGTAATTGAACCCTCAACCGTCGCGTTGACAGTCGTACGTTTGAGCCACACTGTCCTCGCTTTATATAGCTTATAGGTACATGTATGACCCAATATTAAAGTCAACCATTAGTTACAGTCCAGAGCATGCCTTACAAGATTATCTTCCAAATAGGTCACTACTCATAAAGCATATGTCAAGATAAACACAAATCCGTATATTGCACCTGGGATCGCATTTGTTGCTGATATTACCTGTGCGAAAGGCTTGGCATATATCTAGCACAAGGTATTAAAACTGTAGAACGGAGTGCCTTAACACTAGGTCTAGACAAAGAAAGTAGTAAGTACTAAGACACTAGTGTCTTTCTTTAATTTTCAACCTTGTTAGCTCGTTGAACCAAAAAAAAAAAATATGAAGAATATCCATGGAACTGTCTCGAAACAAGAACTTTTCTATATATAAATATATCTCTTACTTATAATGCTTTGAAAATTTTGTTCAAGCAATAACACTTTTAGTAAAAGACGCAAACTATAACTTCATAAAGTTTCATAACAGACGAACGAACAGCATTTCTCCATTTTACTTTTAACGTACGTAATACTAATAAAGAAAACAAATCCGAATAAAAAAATGTATACCTATCAATAAAAAAAATAATATTATCAAAAACCAAAGAGACTATTTTTAATCAAATATATCCATTTGATTTCAATTTAAATGTCATGTAAACTTCAGCGACGTTGATTTCCTCAAGTCAATATGCAATGCCTCCAGAATTGCGCAAGGCTTCCAGATTCTCTCTGCCTACCCTACCTTTCTGGATACAGCGTAAAGCTAAAAAAATCGCAAATGTTAGTATCCATGTAACTTCCGCTAGAAGTGTTTAAGTAAGCATTCTTTGTACTATCTTCTAATAAGAAGTTACGAAATATAAAGTGCAGTCTTTTGTTTCCTTCAGCAAGAACTTTAACCAATTGCTGTCAACAACACCTCTTAAGTTTACTAAGTATTTCACACTGTATTTACAAAATATAATATCTTTTGAAGTATAAAATTTAAATTTAGTTGTAATTATAGAGGTATTTTTTGTAGCTTAGTGGATAGGATTTAATTTTAAGACTCTCCGTTCCTCACTTTCAGTCTGAAGAAATTTTTAGTGGAGTAATAAGTGGAGATGGTCGAGCTCATCTGTAAGATTAGAGAAAATGAACAATAAATATATAATGTTTCCATTTGTTTTGGGGAGATAAAACGTGGCGTGGATTTAGCCAGTTAACACGCAAAATCGCAAATTCGGGCTAAACGGAGTGTCTTGACACTAGAATATCTCTACCAGTGTGACATGATATATCACACCAAAAAACAGATACATATAAAAAAATATCAAGTTTATAAAAAAATATATTAAAAACAAAAATCTCCATCACAAAGTAAATATGATATTAAAAACGCGGTCTCTTTTATCTTATTAATGTTGCATATTCATGCATATTCTGCACAATGTCATCCTCGCTGGCGCTGTCATGATAAATACATAATTAATAAGGCGTGTAAGTTTTTGGGGCACCGAGGCTGGTCTATTTTGGAATTAAAATATACTGGGGAAACTATAGGGACACAGTTGGCATATGACTTATTTTACATATTATGGTATTGGGTTTAAATTAAAGAAAAGATTTCTTGTGGTTCTTTTACCATTAGCTTCTCAATTCATCTAGCATATATCATGGAGGCAGAGGGAACCTGGTATACCCTATTTATCCTGCAAGTTTCATTATTATAAACACAAACAAAACTCATATTAACTAATTTACATTATATGAAAACACGTATATACGTGTTTACATCAACTAATTCGATTTTCCCAAACTCTCATCATGTACAAGTATAACCCAGTACATTACGAATGCTGTCAGTCTTGGCTACATCAGCTTGCATATTTATGAGGCGTCCGTTGTAATGAAGGCAGTGCTAATGAAAGCAGATACGTCTTGAATTTGGTCGTATTATTTATTCTGTTGTTGGTTCTTGAATTGTAGTGATAGTGAGTGTTTTTTTTTTTTCAAGAATATTTCACTACGTCTAGCTGTAAATGTATAGAATTACTTGGAAGTCATTACGTTTTTCATTTTCCACCATATTCAAAATAATTCAAATCTGGAAACAAATTTCAAACCACTGTGCTCTACATTTTTAACCATAAACATACTGTATTTTAAGATTTATATCCCAAATATTTCAACCCAAAACCCCACAATCATTTACACACGTTCTATGATTAATATTCCTTAATTAAAAAAAAATAAAACAAAAAATCAGCTTCACGCTGTATCCCGCACCCAGAAGGCTAGGCAGAGGGAACCTAGTGTTAATACACTCTATTCCCCGCCGAATTCTGGAGGAATTGCGTATTGAGTAGCGGAACTCAACGCCGCTCTTTACCTCGACACCAGGGCAAAGAAATGAAAATATGTATTTAACGTAAAAAAATATTTCACTTCTTCGAGTGGGGATTTTCCCGCTGCGCCAGACGACCTAATATTCCTTAATTTTGAAAGGAAAAACAGCTGCTTATAAAATGTATTTAGTTAATACAAATATAAACAAACTTCTATACATTGGAAGACCAGAAATAATAGAGTGGGGATCTCCCTAATCTCATCGGCCTCGTATATATTCTCGATATAAATTAGTATCGGCTATTTATAGTGTGAACCAGAATTGTTTGCGCTTTTAACTGATTACATTGAATAAATAATAACTGTATGTATGTTTTTGTATCGGAATAAAAGGAGAAATTGGTCCCTATTCGTCACTCCATTGTACAATTTTCGAATATGTGAAATTGAGTGACTCAAATATCACAATATATTTTATTAAAAGACATTTATTATATATAAAAATTGTAACTAAATTTTCTTCTTATATATGCTAATAGAATAAATGGAGAACGGAAATGTCTTAAGACTAGGTTCCAGGATTCCGTCTGCCTATCCTTCTGAAGAACTTACGTATGAAATATCGTATTTCGACTAACAAGAAAAACCTAAATAAGTATTCATAGTTGATATAGGTGAGAAAACATTTATATATGTAAATTTAACACCACGTCTATCTGTAAAAGCGACGGTTATGGGTTCTATTTCCACTTGGACGAATACATTATTTTCATTCTTTACTCTGGCAAAAAGACACAAATTAATTTGCTACAAGCGTACAGTGTGAAACCTTTTTCGACTTACTAAATAAAGAAAACCTAACTAACATAAGATAAAACATAAGAGCAACTGCTTACTCCGAAACCCAATTGACATTAATAACTAGAATACAATCACTAACTAAAATTCATTAAGAGATGGGGGGCGTCCACATAAATATTTAGCAGTGTAATACATTAGAAGGCAGAAGCTATCCGTGAATTATGTATTGCGGGTTGGTGCAAGCGAAACGCGGTTAGCCTAATGTTATTACATTACCTTCCTTAAGTAATGAAGGGGATGTCGATTTTATACCTGGAACGTATCTAATGTAAGATTTTAGATGTTTATGTATATACATACGCAATACGGGTATCAAATGAAAGAGAATAATTAGAAAAATAATATGACACCTAGTGTAAGAAACCTTCTTCCTCCTGGCATTAATCCCGGCTATTGCCAGGTTCTGCCTTCCTACTCCACCTACTCCACTTTGCGCGGTCTTTTGCGTCCTTGGTGGTACGTACGTATATACGTACATACATACATGTTATACTTGTATGAATGAAATATTTTCTTATTTTTTTATTTTGCTTATATACAAATTAAAAGGTAATATGCAGAGGGAACCTAATATCAAAAGAGACTGCGTCCCCCATTTTTTGTGCTTTGTGGTGGAAGCCTTGTTACCAGAGCGATGACATGAAATTTATTTATAACCTTCAATGGCAATCGCAGCCACAGCCGCTACGTTTACAGTAAGCGGTTTACGCCGTGCCACCGTGCCTTTATTAATATACACTTATAATTAAAATTTTCTTAACAATGATTTTTTTTATATATCCCTATGTCGATCGAAAAACAGAATTAATTAAAGGTAACACATTGAACAATCTGTTAAATACTATATTTAATTTAATGTAAAAAAAACAATTGGGGTATGTTTATTTTTTTTACGAGATGTCTAACATTTGAACACCTTGAACCTTCCAGCCTAATACTAGATCCATATTTTCGCTTAAAAAATTCGCTTTCCGCTTACAACTTAAGGTATATCTTTACTGGTGTGTCTGTATCGAATTGACTTTTACATACCATGAATAACGTACACGAGGAACCTAGTAAATAAACCAGATTCGTTAGTTATTGATTAAAGCTACTTCATCGATGGTACTTCAGTAGCTTATACTAGTTAGTATAGTACTTATATAGAATATCTTTTATATAGGGAGATAAAATGAAGATATAGACGATAAAATAGTACTATTTATTATTCTATTCTCTTTGTTGGTTAAGGCTTTTAAGTAATATTATTACTTGATGTTTTTATTTATTTTTTTATTTTCCTGTATTACAAAAGTTTTGCGTGGATTTTAAGATGTCAAACAGAATTTCCCGATTTATCCATTCCCGTAATAATTTCGGAAGATACTTTCTTTTTACTTCCCTACACTTCCTAATCCCCATGTAGGTATATGCTAAATAAGAACTTTCTATATCCAATCCAATAGTTTAGGTTGGGCGCTGTCAGCCAGTCTCACTCAGTAACGGGAGAGTTATATATTTGAATCTAGCCTGACTAATTATCACTCGTGGAAAAACCTGGGCAAATTGTGTTAAGACACTCCGTTCCTCACGCTCAACGTAGTTCTGGAAATGGTTCCTGGAAATGGCGTCCCGACCCTCGAGTGGGAATGGAATCCACAACCTCTCGCGTTTACAGTCTAACGCGCGCGCCTGGCCTCGTCATTATATTAATCCTTATATAACTTAAAGTAAAAAATACTTCTAAAATATACTAACAAAAACACAATTTAACCCGCAAACGACATATAAAACAAACATTATAAGCTCTCACAGTGACGAGGGTGCGACGTAATGTCACTAGGATTATTATAGACTTGCATTGGGGGTTACATTAATTTATAGCTTCTACAGATTTTCTGCAGCTTCTCTTGGTCTTATATAGCATACTAGCTGTTACTTGCGGCTTTGTCCGTGGACAAATGGAAATAGCGAAAGATCTTGTCTAACACATGACTAAGTGCACTAATATAAGGAATATAATGAATGTAATGCAATACCTCGATCATTCAGCAAAGAGTGATTCAGCAAGAGATCATTCAGCAACGGAGTGTCTTACCTCTCCTCTGTTTACTTTGCTATTTACGGGATACAGTGTAACTTTGAAAAAATAATATTTTTTATTCTTCCTATCATCAGAGCCAGAAAATGAAAATCATATTCTCCTCGAGCGGAAATTGAACCCACAAACTTCCCCATTACAGTCAAACGTACAGCGCCAGGTTCGCTTCTATTCTAACGGGAACCTAATGAAAACGGGATTCTAATGCCACTTTTTTATTCTATTATTAGAAAAAGGAATTGCTACTTCATCGATCTTAGGCTGAAGTCATCTCAAATTGTTAGAGGCGTGATTCAATCCGAGAAAATGCTTTAAATTTCGTTTCGCTGATCTTATACGTAATAGTTGGGATAAGCTTGCTCGATAGATAGCTGGAGTTTTTGAGTGAAATTAAACCTTAACACAAAGTGGTAAGGCTGAAAATTGAAAATATGAGAACAATTTTTATTGAATTGAAACGTTTTTGTTTACTACGAGGAATTCTTTTAAAATGGACTATAATATAAAAGTTTTGTAAGTTTTTTCTTTTATTAGTTTTATTAATATTGAATATTAATTTTATAATGAACTAGTTATCGCCTGCAACTATTTATCCGTGTATGTTAGAGCGTAAAATCAGAAGGCCTGTTTTTTTGTTCCCATACTAATTTCGTGATTATAATGGCGGAGTAGTAAATAAATAATTCTCAGTCATTCTCTCTAATCATTCTCCCTCAAAAGTGAAGAACACAGTATCTTGATACTAGTTTCTCTTTATCAATCCTTCCATGAGGACAAAACTATGGAGTTACTTTTTTTCATAAATCCATATTTATTTACTAGGAATATGGGGACTCTTCAGTCTTAATTCTATATCCCCAAGTTCCCCTTGTCTACTATGTGCGAGATACAGCGTGAAGCTCACTCAATTAACAAACCATAATGACGCCAAACAAAATCTTCAATATAGAAAATATATACCAGCAGATAGCAAATAAAAAAGTTAGAGTCGAAAATATAAAGCCCATTACAAGGTTCTCCGTGAAGCTTCATACTTGTTTATGGGATGAAATTTACAAGCAAAGCTTTTCGACTAACGTTGAAAAGTTAACTATGCGTTTACTTTGTCTTTTAATTTTAACTCTATGAACGATGTCATTCAGTGATCAAATTATCAAAGGACGACGTGTAAGTTTGTTAGACAGTGCTATAATATGTATATACTTATCTTATAAAGCTTTTGTTTGTATGGTTGAACGCACTTATCTCAGGAACTAGTGATACGATTTTTTTTTTGTGTTGGATTTCATTCATATATGTAGTTAAAAGTTGAGATGTTTACTGTGCTTCTGTGGATCTTAGATCTAAATATTTAATATTAATTTCAAGTTGATACCTCCACGCGATCTCGAGATAGAGATAGAGATAAATAGTCTTGACAGATGGGCAGACGGACAACAAAGTGATGTTATAAGAGTTCCATTTTAACCTTTGAAGGTACGGAACCCTAAAAATAAGAAATTATATATTATACCTATTTACCAAAATATTTTCACAAAATAAAAATACCGCTCATTCCTAGTTTGTTTCCCTAATATCGGAGGATTCTCTGAGAAACGGTTTAGAGATAGCGCCGTCACATCTTAACTCTAAGTAATATATCATCCGAGCTTACCACCAACTTTCAACGGGAAAAACTTGTGATAAGCTTTTACCGTTTACACTGATGGTGCTTTTTAATTATGATAGATATTTTAAAATGGTTTTTTTTGGAATTTTTGTTTACATTATTGATTACAGCCAAATAAATAGTAGCCAGAAATGACGTGTTTTTTTTTTATTAGAATTTAGTAGCATCTTAGAGTAAGCAAAATAGTTGTGAGTTCAATTCCTACTCTGGGAAATGTACTATTTTCATTTTTTCGTCCTTTTGCCTACCCTGATATATATATATATATATATATACACATGCTGTAGTGTGAACATACCAAATATAGCGAAAGAATTCATTAATTTGGGAAAATAAGTAAAAAAAGATGTGCTTATTTAAGTCACGTTGATATTTTTTTAATTTAAAATCAAAAGTAGAAGAAAATTCGCTTATATATATCCCCCAAATACGATATGTATCCAGATGAACCCACTACCACTGACATTCAGTCCGTTCTACTACCACTATGATAAAGACATTGTATAAACAAAATAACACAGCAATTATCTCCCTGTATCTAAATAAATGTATGAACATCCGTTACGGTGGGAACAACGCTGTTTGTTGGCTGTAGCCAAATAACTTGGAAAGCAAATATTTACATCAATACCGGCGTAATATACCAAGTTGGGGGGTTATGTTACGTGAATTACATCGTATTTGATACTAAAAGATAGCATATTTGTTTCCATTTAGATATATTTTTTTTATTGAAACATCTTTGTAGAGGTATTTACTATACAGCCTCATCTACAAAAATTGTACTAATTGTATAGTTAAAGTGAAAGTTAAGTCAAAGTCCATATTACATATATAGCAGGGTAGGCAGAGGGAAAATACTGTTAAGAAGTTCTTGTCTTCATATATCTGGCAACGAGGTAAGTCTCGACGTTGAGTTCCGCCACTCAATATGCAATGCGTCAAGAATGAGACGGAAAGTGGGTAACACTGGGGAGTGTCTTAACACTAGCTTCCCTGATTCCCTCTGCCTACCCTACTATGAGCGGGATACGGCGTGAAGCTAATAAAAAATACTAAAGTTATTTATAATTATCGACCCGGTTAAATAAATATGGTGTTGAACTTCGTAACTCAACACTTTCTATAAAATTAACAAGAAATCAAAAGTATTTAAATACTAGCTTCTAAATTTCAATTAAATAACAATAATAAATACATGCCAGTACCCGATTTAGTCGATTTAACTGAATTTAATCCTTAATCGACGATGAATGAATTTAATACTTAATCCGATTTAGTGCAGACGGGACGTGCTGCTGCTGCCCAGCTGGACGTGATAGCTTTCATTCATTTTTTTTTCATAAATATTTTTATAATTAAAAATGATGCATAAATGCCTGTTTTGATTACGTTGACTATTAATAAGAAGTTAATAACAATATTTTTTAGCTTTGCATATTATTTTTACCCATTTGCATACATAGAAAACCTAGTGCTAGGACACTTCAGTCACTACTTTCCGAAATTCTTAAATATATTAGACGTTGAGTATTAGACCTAATTGCCGTACCTTCTTTTACAAGAATAGAATATTATAAAATATCTAAAATAAACTTATATGTTAATAATATTTAAAAACGTCGACAGCAACGAAGTTATAATCTCTACAAACATTTTATTTACGCCAACAGAGCACTCTTCGATTTTCACAATTTTCTTTGGTTTAGAAGCGATATGACTTGCTTATTTCTCTTTTGTATTTTAGAATATAAAACATTATTCTAGACGTACTAAAAGTATTGTCATCCTTTAAATATCTTTCTGCTTTATCCTGTATATAACCAGCTATATGTATAGGAAATAAGAGTGTAATGACACTCAATTTTCCAATTCCTGCCTAATTTTCGAGAAAATTTATGGTGAGTGACGGAACGTACCAATTGAAAGTAATTCCTTTTGTTGAATGGGAATCGAACTCACAACCTGTCAACTAACCTCACGTTTACGGTCATATGCTGTCCCACTGGGTCATAGTGGTTAAAACATATTATTATATAAATTCCTTTAAAGATAACTATTCCATTACTACAAGCAAAAGACAGACATAATATACAAATGAATATTAATATGTATTTATTTTCATTCACAGGTCTATCTATGGAGATCCGGCAGAAGAATAAGAAATTGTAAGCATAACAGTTACTTATATATCTTTTATTTTTACGAATCTCTCGAACACCGTTGTGTGTTGTGTGGCGTAAATCACTGCAGCATTTTGCCACATTAAAAGAGTGAAGAATTGATAAATATTAAATTCAAATTCAAAATATTCTTTATTCAAATAGACAAACAAACAAAATACTCTTTATTGTACCATAGAAAAGACACATATACATGTATTAATACATAGAACAGTACAATTGGCGGTCTTATCGCTAAGAGAGCGATCTCTTCCAGGCAACCTTTGGGTAGAGGAGAGAATACATTGTCTGAAAAGGGAAGGGGTGTACAGAGCTGATATCTAGTTTTACACACACATACATAAATACATACATACATACATAGACACATACATAAATATATAAATAAATACATAATACTTTGTTTATAAAAATAATATATATATTTTTTTAACACAGAAACAAGAACATGAAATAAATACAAAAAAATACTATCGAAACCTAGGTACTTACAGCCTAAATAGATTATTATTATAAGCACTTTTGAATCATCGAATGAACATATAAACAAAAAGCTACCACCGGTTCGGAAGGCAGTTCTGCTGAGAAGAACCGGCAAGAAACTCAACAGTTGCTCTTTATTAAATAGTTCGGTCCCCTGGATGGGAATTGAAGCCACGCCACGACGGTTTCAAATAGCAAAATTAACTTGATTTATGATTCATTGATATATACAACCAGATGCTTTTTAACTTTGCGTTTCTTTTTTGTTATTTATTTTTTAAATTTCCTTTAAAATCCATCGTTGTAAAACTCATTTCCCTAATGCCAATAATAGTCAGTTCACTTCAGCTTGTCAATTTTAATGAAGCAGAAATAAATGTTCAGTGTATTGAGTTATATTGGAGGACGTTTTTTATTTATTCTGTTATTTTTCTGTTTCGTTGTAAATTGACCGGCTATAATTTGATTGGCAAGTAACAATGTCACAGGTTCGAGGCTTGGTGGAGGCATTTTATTTTTATAGAAAATCATAAAAAGTATCGACTTTAAAACGAGGCCGTGGAGGCGTAGTGGCTTAGCTGTAAGTAAACCCGACTGTAAAAGTGACGGTTGAGAATTCGACTCCCAGGTGTGACCGTAGCGGGACGGTCGTGAGTTGCCTACTCAAAATTAATTATTATTTATTAATATTTTCACCTACCCTACCGTGTAGAATACAGTGTGAAGTAGAAAAAAAGAAACTGCTCTAAGCTTACAAACTATAAACACTAAAAGCTATTATAAATTATAAACTATTAACAGCTACTTTTATAGAATGAAGTATAAGCTGATCTTATATTTCTTTGCAAAAAGATAAGGCTATCTCATTGATACTCTTCATCTTAAATTAGGTCAAATGAAGAGGATTGTACATGAACAGTTTAAAGCTAAGACGTCGCGCTAATATAGCACAGTAGTGACGTCATTGTCCAGACGGGCTACGATTTTTTAAGTTGTAATTGTGTATCACTTTTCATATTCTCATACAATACAAACAAACACCAAGCTATTTTAATATATTTCAAAATTTTTCACAAACGAGCAACTGAATGACAGACAATTTGTAGGCCAAACTATTGAACTTTGAAAGTTGAAATTTATCATATTTGGTAAGTTACAAAATGTAGAGACAGTATAATCGAGGTGTTTCATTCTTCTTCTTCTTCCTGGCATTAATCCCGGCTATTACCAGGGTCTGCCTTCCTACTTAACCTACTCCACTTTGCACGATCTTTTGCGTCCTCGGTGGTTAGACCATTGGCTCTCATGTCCTGCATCACGACATCCAACCAGCGCTTCCTTGGGCGTCCAGGAGGTCGCGCCCCAGGAACTAGTATAGCAAGGCACTTGCGTCCGACATAGTTCTTAGGCCGGCGCGTAACGTGGCCAAACCATCTCAAGCGACGCTCTTGGAGCTTATCCGCTACGTCACGGACCCCAAGACTACCTCGAATGAATGTGTTGCGTATGCGGTCAGACCGCGTTACGCCGCACATCCACCTCAGCATCTTCATTTCCGTGACGTGAAGCTCCTGAGTGTGCCGAGATAGTGCTGGCCAACATTCGCTGCCGTATAAAAGAACCGGTCGGACGATGCTCTTGTATATCAGCCCCTTGAGCTTGGGCGGTATTCTGCGGTCGCAGACCACACCAGTGACCTCCCGCCATTTGGCCCAGGCAGCGCTTATCCGCCCATGGACATCGTGATCGATGCCTCCAGACTCGTGCATAACGGATCCAAGGTACCTGAACTTCTCCGACTTAACGGCTGGCTCAGGACCTATAAGGATGGTGCTCGAGTCCCGGCTCCCGCAGGCCATGTACTCTGTCTTCGACACATTTAGTTTAAGGCCGCCGTTCTCAAGCGTACCCTTCCAGAGGTTCACTTTACGCTCCAGCGTCAGTCGGTTCTCGGCAATGAGTGCTATGTCGTCGGCATACATCATCAGCCATGGAGGCTGGTCCTGGATATGACCCGAATTCGAGGTGTTTCATTATACGTCTTAATAATTCATATTATATGAAAACCAATTACAATAGTGGAAATAAAAAGTTGTACCAAAGTGGTAAGACAGGTAGAGGGAGACCTCGGTTGATCTTCAAAAACACAGTATCAAAGATGCTGGAGGAAGGTCACGTAAAAGCATGAGGACCCCAGGACGGGCATGTATGAAGAGGTTGATGACAGTGAACGAGGCGAAAGAAGTATGTAGAGACGTAAGCTATGTAGTGCAGCGTAAACGTGAAGCTATGTATGTATCTATGATGTAATTACAATAGCCATTAATAACATATTATACTATAAAAATATTTAAAAAAATAACTTAACAAGAAACCTACGTAGCGTTCACGTACAAATGCGACATGCCAAGTGATAAACACGAAGTAGCGTTACCGAGCACTCCGCTATATTGCTAATACACATTTACACGTATGTACGTACGTATGTATGTACGAACGTGGGTTCCTTCATATTAATGAGTATTAGAAGTTGAGAAAATTGGAAATAAAAAATACTATGTTTAAAATGTTTTAACTTTTAAATTTTCATGTATTTTTTATAGATTCACCAGTATTTTGAATACAGTAGTGGTTTAGAGTTACGACTTTGTGTATTGAGTGGAGGAGCTCAACGCCGAGCTTTATTAATCATAGTAGAGAAATGTAAATATAATTATACATTTAAATAAATTAATGTTATTAGTTGTATCCCAAATTCTTATTTTTGTAACTATAAATCTATATTTATACTAAATCTATATTGAGAAAATATTTTTCTATTGTGACACACTGTCTAAGCTGCGATTAGAGGAATCTTGGAAATATGTCATATCATACATTACATGTCTTTGAACTTTCAGGACATCAGGACAGGTAGCGCAGGAGCACACGCGTGTGACTGTAAACGTGACAGTTGTGAGGTCGATGCCTACTCTGACTCTACTCTGTGATAGCAAGGCAAGGCTCAACGTTAAGTGCCACCACTCAGAGTGTCTTAACACTAAGTACACCGTATCTCTCATATAGCACAATAAGCAAAAGGAACGTTGTAAAAGCCCCGCTTTGTCTTTTTATTAACCTGTACAGAAATAAAACTCACAATCATCGTTTACAGTAAGATTTTATGTCGCTGCACTACGAAGGCATCTTAAAATATATAATACTTTAAAATGTTAAAATATATATTCTCCACACATCTTGAAACTAAGAAAGAAATATCAGTGCATTTCTCTAACATGTACGCTTCGAGACTTCCTCTTACAGAGCGACAGACAAATAATACGTATATAAACGGAAGATTGCGAGTAATTTAAAACTATTCGTAGAGTATATGACTTGAATTAAAAATTGTTTAGAATTTAGGGCTTCTTAGAAATATTGTAGATTAAAAAAGTTTGAAGTTTAAATATGTGGAGTTCAAATTCAAAATAAAATAACTAAATTAAAATCTATGACTCGTTACGTATTCATCCATAAATAGTAATTAATAGGTAATTTATACACTACACTGAAAAAATAAGAAACCGCACTTTGTTTTATTACTTTCAAAGATTTTTAGATTAATAAAGAGAATATCCTTAGCCGTGATTCAAGAAAACATCTTCTGCTGTTTGAAACTCTTTTCTAGTTATTTGTTTTTTTTTTATATATAAAGATTATTTTTATATAATGTATTTACATTTTGACAAATCCATGTACATACAGACGGCGATGAGTTACAGCTTTATTAAATGTATAGATCATATTTATATACATAAGAAGCAGATATAAGAAAACATTCGATATCGAATGGAATGTGATATATTGGAACAGAGCAAGTGTTTTTTATCTACCCACAAAGTGGAATATATGGGGCCATACTTGTCATTTCTGAGGTACTTTTACACCGTTATTTTCATTTTAATTTCATTTGCTGACGTAATGTATAGATATATAGAATATATAAATTCTTTGTAATATGCTTCTATTAGGATATTTTATAACTATAATAATATTTAGTGAAATCTAAAAAACTGAATTTAAGCCGTATATAACGAAACTTGAACCTCTTCGTAAGCTTCGGTCATATTCAATAGGGCTTCTAGAATTTTATGTTAAAAAGAATATTATAACAAGTAGCTCTATATTTAGATTAATTAACTAGTAACGTAACATATTTTTTTCGAGATTTAATTGACCGATTTTTATCTTGACTTTTAATCTCACGCTGTACGAAATCTAGAGATATTGCATTAAAATGCAAAATTCAACGCCGCTCTTTGCCTAGTTACCAGATTTCCTCAAGTGGGAATCGAACCCATAACCAGGCTTACAATCTATACACGTGTTACCTTTACCACAACTAATCGCAAAAAAATTTACCTTTAACCTTTATTTTTTTTGTTTTTTTGGTGTAATAAAGTATTAAAATAAATAAATAAATAACCTAATAACAGTGTAACAGGCGGCACATTTCGCTCCAAGTAGGCTCAACACTAAGAAATACACGCGAAGTAAATATTAAACTTGCAAATATATCATTTTACTCCAAATGTTTGCCTTGAAACGTCAAATGTGATAACATATGTACGAGTATGTGTACAAAGACGAAAGTATCTGTTTAGTGAAGCTTATTAGTCTTGTATGAGTGTATGTATGAAAAAATACTGCGGTTGTGTCGGCAATTGGAAGGAAAGTGGAGAACGGAGTGTTTTGACACTAAGTTCCTTTGTAAACCCAGCTACTTGCAGGATACAGCGGAAAGGTAAAGTATGTATGTATACTTAAGAAAATCCTGGCAAAGCTAAGAAATGTTTGATTGTAAGCACGATGGGTGTGGGTTCAATTTTTACACAGTGGAAATCGTATGTTTTTATTTATTAAAAATCCAATATTTAGAAACATTTTGGATGAAGGCATGTCCACATCCTCTCTATCTACCTTTTTTTTCAGCAAGTTCAGAAAGAGGGGCATTTTTAATCATCACACTCCGTTTCCCCCTTTAGTTTCAATTGCCGACACAAACGCAGCATTTTCAGTCAAAGCTAAAATAATGTAATAAAATAAAAGAAATCCTATTTAATTATGAAGGTACCCACATATTTATTATTCAATAACTGACCAGCCAACGCGAGGCCCACAGAACCTCACAAAGAAACAAAGAAAGAATATAAAAAAAACTCAACACAAAACATTACATTACATTTCAATTGAATCACTCATATATGAGTATAACTAATGTGACCATTCTTTGTTCGCCTCAAAACGTAACATCGGTTATTTTAATTTTCAATTTTAACTATATTTAAAGAGTAGCGTTTCAGTTCTCTCTGTCTACCCCGCTAGGGATAAAGCGTGAAGTTAAGTTAAGTTAGTATTTATTTCACTTTTTAATGTTAATTTTAATTTTTCTCTTATTATACCTTTGGCTGTTTTGGTGCTGCTTTTAGGTTTAACTGTCAAAAATTTGAGTGATTTTGTTTTTTTGTGCCATTTCAAAAAATCGAGACGGGACGGTCCCGTTCGAAGCGGGACGTCTGGTCACGTTAAGCATACCGCATTTTCAAAACAAACGCTCATATCGTATTGTATTTTTTTCTTCCTTTATAATGGACTAAGTAAACTTTCATGTACGCTTCATACATTATAATGTTGTTTGCGAGTGAACATTTTTGCTATTCACATGAGTTATGCATGGTAACAAAAGTAAAAAGCTTGGGTTACCCGACCGTGTAAAAAGAGGATGGTTATAGCGCTTTTTGCCTAGATATATTATGTACGTGGTGCAATTTGGAAGGGTTGATGAAAAGAGCGTAGACTTAAGGTACTCCGCTCTCCACTTTTAGCTCACATTCATAGTACATTTTGGTTTTGGTAAAAGAAATGAATAGCAGTCAGTCAACTTAGTAATGTTTTGCATATGACAGGATAGGGGGAATCTGGGAACCTAGTATTAAGACGCTTCGTTCCCCCATTTTCCGCTGAAATTTGGAGACATTGCGTGGTGTTGAGTGGCGAATCTCAACGCGGCGAAAGACATGTCAATTGTAAAATATGAAATATTTAGAACGTTATTTTATAACTACAATTAGTATGAAATTGTGTGAAATGGAACTTTGTTGAAAATAAATTTAATAATTTTTATTTCTTTTCCAGATCAGAAAACTCTATGGCGCAGAATCATGGTAAGTAGTATATAACTAGGTTTTTTTATTTTGTATAAATTTTATACTTATTTTTGAAGTACGTACGAGTATTTTGTAAAAGAGCAATCCATTCTATCGTCCGTAGATATGAGTACAATTTTGAAATACGTTCTTATCAAAAAAAAATGGAAAATGTACCTATAAAATAATAAAATGTTGAACGTAGCGAAAATCGAACCCGTGCCTCTCGAAAACCGTTTAAAAAGGATCGGGCGGCTTCCAAGAGGCGCGCCACTAATCTATAAAGCACCTAAGAACAAGTGACACTTGATTTTTAAAACAAAAGTTAGCTAAAATGTACACTAGTATGAAAATTTCAGTGCCAAAGTTTAGCTTAGCTGCTGAAAGTTCTAACGTAACAAGCAACAAAGTGCCCTATAGACGACCTACAGACCACTGTTCCTTTTAAAAGTTTTCCCAACTTTTCTCTTATATTCGCACTACGAATAAAAGTTAATTGTTTGAATATTTTTTGTGAATGAGTTGAATTGCGGAACCTAACGCCGTACTACCATACCATAACGCTACTATATAAGCTTATTATAAATGAAATTTTACACGTGAAAGTTTAATGCAATTAACGAGTCTCGTATTTTGGCAGAAAAATAAAGCTATTAATAATCGAAATGACTAACTAATTTGATTATTGCACATTGGTGCATTGTTTGTTTGTAAACGTCGTGATAATTTCTACAAAATCATCGTTTTTTTTTTAATTATGGCGAAGAATATTTTTGTTTAAGTCATCTTTCAAACTGAATATATCTACTAAATCAAAATTACTTCATCCGTTTGGGAGCTACGATACCATAAACAAACATACAGACCCACATACTCATGCTAAACTTATAACTCCCTACTATTATCCTCGGGGCTTAAAAAAACCAGTAGTGTGCGAAGGTATCCAATAGTTAAGAAATTTTAAAGTCCATCTAAGTACACGTAAACTGTGACAGCGCGTGTCATTGCGATACTTTTAAGGTGTTGCCAGCGTTTTATAATATAAACTTTTGTTCTTCACTTTAAAAATGAAATTTAAACGACCCTGGAAATGTCTTTTGGAAGTTGAACAAATACACACAGAATTATTTTAGTGTTTTTAAGTTCTATAAGAAATATATACGAGTATATTACGTAGGTATATCCATCAAAAGATTTTTTTTTTATTTAAAGCGAAGAGAGTTGGGACTTAGTGAGCAAATCAAAACGGGGATTGTAACCACCTAATTTCAAATAAAAATTTAATGCAATATTCTACTTAAGCTTTTATAAAAATTGCTATTTTTAGCTTAACGCTGTATCCTGTACATGGCACGGTAGGCACAGGGAACCTGGGTACCTAGTGCTACGACATTCCGTTCCCATTAAAACACTCCGTTACTCACTTTTCGCCAAATTGTTGAGGTATTGCGTGTTGAGTGGCGAAACTCAACACCATGTTTGCCTCGTCCAAAGTGAGGAAATAAAAATATTGAATATTTCATTCTCCCGAGTGGAAGTCGAAGACACAACCGTCGCACTTACAGTCGCACGCCTCAAATCAATATTCTTACGCTCGCTTTGGTAACAATGTAAAGCGCGGCGTTATGTTCCGCCACTCAACACACGATGCCTTGAGAATTTATCGAAAATGGTGACAGAAAATATCTTAATGCGAATGGAGTATCCTGAAACTAGTTTCCCAGGTTCCCTCTGCCTACCCTGCTATGTGCAGGATACAGCGGGAACCTAAAAAATATATATATTCTAGTCAACACCAACTATTACCTCTTCCATCAACAGTTAATGTGCCACAATGTTTTAAACTTTTATCATTTCAAATTATATGTTATATTTTCACACAAACTTTTCATTTTCCTTAATAGCTATAACGTAAATTATGCAAAATACCTTTTGACGGGCGCAGTCGAAGTCGACAGCTAGTTAAGTACGGTAGTAGTTTGAAACTATTTAAAACGTGAAATATTAAACTATAGGGGCTTTTACATTTGGAAAGTAATTTACAAAAAAAAACATTTGAAAATTGCCGTTATGGTGAGGTTGGGAATATGCAATACGACCGCGACCCGCTCGCGGCTTCGCCCGCTCTTTGCAAAGCACTTAAGATAATGTGAATTTTTTTTAACCCTCATGCGACCCGCATTTTTGTAGTTTCAATAAGGATTTTATAATTGTTTTAAAAAAACTCACTTGAATAAATAAACACATACAATAGAAAACTTAAACGAAAGAAATTATAAAGAACAGACTACCACTCCTCAGGTGCAGATGACCCGATACATCGGCGCAACGGAATGCGTTGGACGCGAGACGATCTGTGTCTACCTCTAGGGTTTCTATTTTTAGGTTGAGGTGAGTGGTGCGTGGGGTTCACGTAGTATGGTGCCTGCGTCTCTCGCCGGGGGGTGACGTTTTGTACTACCTGCAGAATTCCCCGTTGAGTAACACTCGCTAGGGTGAGTTGTGATGTCATCATCAGACATCAGTGTATAATGCGTACAGAGCAGGTGACAAAATTCTGACTGGGACAACGGCAGCGATCGGGTCGCTGCTAGACCTCGCACTCTCAACTCTCACGCAAAATGTCCTGTCACAAAGCAGAGCGGCAAAGACATGCGCGACGTACTGGGGGGTGCCGGCTCTGAGCACTTTATGAAGTAAGCCCTGGTGCCAGACGCAGTCCTACGTCAAGGAAGACTGCTATTGCACACTCACACTCACTCGGTTGATCACTGTTGCGTAGTTTACCCAGAGTGGTATACCCGCTTGCCAAGCTGCTCGCTTCGTGGGTGGGTGGGTGTTACTGGAGAATTGAGGGGAATAACGTCCCGAACAGCTTGGCGACCGTGCTGAGGAGGATTAGATCGGTATCCCTCAGCAGCATAATGAGCAGGTCCTCCTTCTATGCACGGGGGAAAGAAGCCTGGCGGGTGCGGCGGATCCACTTTTAAACACAAAATGTCGCGGGGCACGGGGGGATGCGTGGTGGGCGGCAAACCGTTACATAGCAAGGATTCTTAGTACCGTAATTTTAAATCTTCTCAAGTTTTATTGAAATATATTTAAATGACAATTTTTAAACGGAAGAAATTATAAACAAAAGCCTACCTACTAATAATTAATACCTACCTACCTACCTACTAATAACAAAAAAATATATCGCCCTGAAATAATACATTCACCTCCAATTATCCGTATACGTGCAAACGCATCTAAATCGTCTTTGCTATTGCTGTAGAGGCAGGCGGGTGCGGGGGACGCGCTATAAGCAAAACGTCGCGGGGCGCGGAGGGACGCATGGCGAGGGGCGAGCCGTTTCGCAGCAAGGATTTTATGATATTGTAACAACTTCTAAACTACTTATTAAAATGAAAAACAGTAAAAGACAGTTTTGATCTTCATGAAATTAAAATATTTAGATAGAAATATCATCACTACACGTTATTCTTAAAAGATACGAATATGCTGTCGCTGACTGTTTTCTAGATCTTTTAAGAGGAACAATCCTCCAGTACATTATTTTTATGTATAAAGTGTAACAACGGGTAGGACTTTATACACATTTATTGTATTTACGTTAATTTACATAAGAATACACAAATAATAAACTATTTATAAACCTTCCCTGAGAAACACTCGACCTAATGGTGAAAACCGCATCAAAATCCGTTGGGTGGTTTAGAAGAAAGGCCAGACAGACGCGAAAAGCGACTTTGTTTTTTAAGATATAGGAGGATGAAGGGAAATGAAATTGGGGAATGAAATAAGAAAAATTTTGTGAAATGTAGATATAACAAATGAAAACGTAGAAGTACTCAGTGTTCGAGATATAATCTGTTAAGCGGCGGATCTCAACGGCTAAAAAAAGCAAGCACGGGTTGCTTTTTTTATCAGGGCGAGGAAATTTAAATAATTTATACCCTTGAGCGGTAATCGAATCCACAATCGTCGCGTTGCGAACCAATGTACCTGCAGTACTAAGACCTAGACGATTAATTTACATATACATACTCTAAAATTTAATCGATTTTTCGTGTAGCTTAACCGTAGCTATGTAAATTTTAAAGCACCTTCATAGTGTCAAAGTTAAGCATTTTAAGATCATTAAAACTTAGTAAGAGTGGAGCTCAACTTATTTTGAAAGATGTAATTGAAAAAGATCGCGTTTGGTAAACAATTTTCTCTTGCAACATTTAAATGTTTTGGCAGAGAGTGGAGAATATAGTGACTCTTTCATAAAAACTCTATAACTTTTGAATGGTAGGTAAGATACGTGAGCAAAAAATATTTTATAGAAAAAGCTTTTATTTAAACGGTCTTAAAAGGAGAAAATAAAATTTGATTTTTAAATTTTTACTACACAATTTATATGATCATAAAAGCTTGTCGCTCGATTTACTTATATAACTACACTAGTACCAATTTTAATTATGTAAAGTCTGCTAACATTCAATGGAATTAAATATTTATTGACGCGACAAGCTTTTATAATCATATACATTGTGTACAATGAGGTTATGAGTTGACCAAATAGATACTCGGCTATCTTCGATATCCTCCTTATGGAATTTAGAATGACAACACATTATTTTTTGAGTTGCTCTCAACGAGCACTTTCATTTGATACCCATATTGTAGAAGTACATTAAAAATAACTATTCCGCCATCTTGGCTGGTCCGCCATATTAGATTTAGAATGACGTCACATATTTTATCGTGCATTGTCATCCAAACTAAACGTGTATACAAAATTTCAGCTCAATCGGTTGACGATATCTACTTCAAAATTGAGCTTAAAGATTTCATCCAAACCTACATACATACATTGCAAGTTAAATAAAAGCTTTTAAAAATGGATATCTTGTATAGAACATTATTGTTAATATAATTATTTATCAACAAAACAATTATTATATTTTTTTATCGGTATATCTGAGACCGTAGTGACGCAAGGGCACAAGGGTGTGACTGTAAAACGATGGTTGTGAGTTCAATCTCCACTCGAAGGAATGAATTATTATTTAATGATAGTTTTCATCAATAGAAAATTCCCACTCGGAGGAATGAAATGTTTAATATTTAAATGAAAATAATAAATATTTCATTTCCTCGAGTATTTTTTTTTTCTGACTTGAAGTTAATGCTGTTAGCCCTATTGGCCTTTACAGCGACACCGGGTGGGTAGGGCAGAGGGTACTCTGGCCCTGGAAATATGCAGGCACTGTGTGGCTGCCTGTGGGGAGTGCCGACGACGCAAGGGCGCCCCCTGCGGGGCTCGAACCTCGGCTTGCGGTCGTCGAGCGGACTGGGAGTTTCCCTATTCTAAGCAAAGCCGGCCGCGACACAGAAGCCGCGACCGGGGGATAAAATTAGACTAATCTAAGGGAGCTAACGGTCCCTAACCGCTGGACCCGACGGCGCCAACGCGCCGCCGGGCCGTGAGATAAGCTAGACTACGTCGTCGGTTCCGGCGACGACGGTGTGTGTGTCGTGTGTGTGTTTTATGTTTCCTACCTACGTACGGGCCGTTTGCTACGGTAATGGCGTCATCGGAGTCTAAGAGGACGCTACGCGGGCGTCTACGAATCGCGTGAGGCGTGTAGTTACACGCCTCTACGATGAGGGGATTCGCGTGCGAGCCTGCGCGCTCAAAGTAGCGCTTCGCTAAGCGTTTGCAGTGCTCGTGAATCGATTCCAGTTCAAAATCTCTATGTAGGTCGACATTACGTACGTACCAGGGGGAACCTGATGCGATACGCAGGAATTTGTTTTGAATTTTTTGTAGGGGAGTAAGCTTGGTGTGCGCGAACGCAACACAAGCGTAAGTAAGGACAGGTCTAATACAAGTTTTGTATAATGTCAGCTTATTTCTAAGTGACATTTTACTTTTCTTGTTTATGAGATAATACAATCTATTGAGAATAAACTTTGCTTTATTGCAGACTTTTGTTATGTGGGNTCTATACCGATGTTATACACTTAAAATATCGTAATTTTAATCATTTGGGATTTTATTTAATATTGTTCGCAAAAATTAATAATTATTTAATAAAGAAAAATGTTTAGTACGCGCGCACGGCAAACTTTAGGTACTTTTTCTAATGTTAAGAATTTTCTTAGTTACTTTTACTTCTTTTGTTTGTTCATTTCGGTTACTCAGACATTTTTTCTAATAATAAATCTCCACTTATTATTATTTTTTAACTTATTTTGATTATTTAGGCTTATATTTTCGCGGGCGTAGCCGCGTCCGGGCCCACTAGTATAGAATATATATTTTTAATATATTTCAATACATTTAAATACATTTCAGTCTATAAAGGAACCTTTCAGAATTGGTATCGCATCCATCACTTGTATAGCAGAAGGTAATATACTTTGTTCTATATCAATACGGCTTCAGAAACTTATTTCCTTTGGGAAATTCTGTGAAAAGTAAATTGATTTGGAAAAGTTGCACTGTACTTTAATATTGTTTCAACGTTTTATTAAACGTAAGACTGGGTCAGTTATGTCAGTTTAATGAAGAAGTGTCACCAGCTAAATGTAAGTCCGCTTACTAAACTGGAGTAAGTTGGTAATAGCTTTTTAATATACATATTTAAATATGTTTATTTTAAATATTGATTCAAAAAATATTATATTGGCCAAATAAAAAAATAAAAATAATAAACGTTCTTCTGTCTAAGCACTTAAGCCCAGTCCTGCGTTTTGAAGAGAAACTTCCAAAGCTCCAACCGAAAGCTGCATTCCAGATTCCTGCAATTGGTCTAACTCTATCCAGCTTTTAGGTCAACAAAAAAACTGAAACCCTTTTTTTCCAAAGTCTTTGAAGTTTTCTCTTTGCTTGAAATATGTGGTTTTTGTTTTAACTATTTAGTTTAGATAGTAAGTTACGCTCACGTTGTATCCTGAATTAATACCATAGTACATTCAGCTACTTTTGGGTATCGTCCATAGAAATATTATTATATTTTTACCTTCAATCTGTATCTCGCAAAAATCAGGGTCAAAAGAGGGAACCTGGTGTTAAGAAGTGTATCAACGGAGTACCGTTTCTATTAAGAAGAACTTCTCGTTTCCCACTTTTCGCCTAATTCTCGAGGCATAGCGTGTTGAGAGGCGGAATTCAAAGCATCGCGTTTACCTCGTTACCAGAGCGGGGAAGTAAACATATTAAATAATAAATTTCCTCGAGTGGGAATCGAACCTGTTACTTTTACAGTAATACTCTTGTGGCCCACGAATACTTTACATTATAATATATACGAAGATCTGATACCAGGTTAATAGCCCGCAATGTAAAATGAGCATTAATGATCTTTTTCTCACATTGGTTGTTTCGTATCATTTAGCTACCGTTTATTTTTTGTATTTTATAAGAGTAGCAAACCAGCATAGCAAGGTAGCTGTATCATATGGCTTCATTAAAAAGTTTCGAAAGCGTTGGCAAAAACTATGAATAAACGATGTTTGGAATACTTTTACGAGACCACCAACCAAAAAATAATTGTTGTTTACGCTTTTTTTTATTTTTCTATTTAATATCATATTTAGTTGAGGCCGTTTGTCTGCAAGCTATTGTAGATTCGATTCTCATTTGGCGGAACAACCTATTTTCAATTTCTCGCTCGGGTAAAATGACAAATCGTAGCGTAAAATTCCACCACACAACACGCAACGTCTGGAAAATTGGGAACGGAGTGTCTAACACTAGGTTACTTCCTTTTCCTTTATATGCGGGATATAGCGTGAAACCAAGTTAAAATTATACCTAACGCCTACCCTAAATATGTGCCCACACACTAACAAACAAACAAAATATCTTTAAGCACAATAGTTTCGTAGTTATTTGTATACTGTCAAACAAACAGGTTTTCCCATCAAAGTTGGCGCTGGCGGGCTTACGTATAGATAACTATAAATGCAGGCTTATCAAAGTTCGGACGCCGCTGGTGACTTAATAATTGCCAAAGTTTAATGCCAGCTTAGTCCCTTACGTAAATAATCCAATCTTGTACTGTTGCCAGAGTATGTATTTGGATACGTTAGCTATAATATATTTACAGAAGGGTTTTATTAGTTTGACATGTTTATCTGTATGTTTGTCTGTGGCATCGTAGCTCCCGAACGGAAGAGTTGATTTTGATCGAGTTTTGTTTAATTTAAAGCTGATTTAATAAAATAGCCTGAGTGTTTGAAAGATTTTCAGCGTTTTTCTAGTTGTTTGGTTTAATATTTTTAAAGTGTACACTATATAAAAAGAATAATACTTTTAGAAAATATAAAAAATTGAACAAAGCGAGATTCGTTGGAACGTAACGCTGCGTTGTTCTATTTACATATAAGTATTCTTTTACAGACGATAAATTTTATAACATAATTAGTATATCTTTTGATTTTATAACTATTTTTAAAAGAATGAATTGGAATCATTTCATCATTTCAGATCCTATCCCGCACATAACCCTCGCTTTCCCGAGATAACATCTTATCTCGGGAAAGCGAAAATTAAATATTATTTACAGAATAGCTTCGCTTCCATTACTCATGGGAGACAAATACACTATGTATGTTTAAGTAATTAAAGGAGTTAGCAGTGGAATTATTACATCATTAAAGTCACAACAAGCTTTAACATGTTGTTAATATTTTAGGCAAAAGTTTAATGGCGTTGTAAAGCTATGTATGTATACGAGAAATACGTTCATAATTCCTTTATAGTGATCGAGGCAAGCTGCCTCTAAATGCAATAGATTTGATGTTTATTGAAGAAGTCGAGAAAAAGATATATCTATATAAATCACTCTTTGACATAATAAAATATTAATAGAAAAAATGTTTTTACAACAATTTTCATCCATATTAGATGGATTGTGTAAAAAAATGAATCCGCAAGTTTGTTACGTAATTAAAAAATCAAGACTTTCATTTTTAAAATCTTTATTTTCTTATTTTAACTTTGATTAAGTTAAACACAGCAAGCACTGTGTGTAATACACAGTGCTGTAACCCAGTAAGAATTATTTCTAAACTAGCCGTAGTTAACAAAAAAATCCTATAAAAGATATAACAAAAGTAGCAAAATTGTTCAAAAAAACCTAGGATCTATTCCAATACAATTAAACTGAAAACACAATCTACCATATCTATCATTTTAATTTTCCTTCTATCTATCTATAGTAACAATACGCTTTTCTTTTCTAAATCTATTAATTATTATTATTTAATACTAACATCCATTAAATTGAGCTGCGTTCAAGAATCACATATCTCATTAGTATGGAACAATAGGTGAATGGGTGTCGACTGTAGCTGTAGCCATCATTAGTGAGTGCATTGTACGTATAATGAAAAGGGACGTGTTCTTAAATATCTTTTGTGTTTATTATTTATTTAGTTATATCATATTATATGGATTTAAGACTATACCCAGAAACTTTAATTAATTTTAGATTGACATTAATTTATTGGTTTTATTACACACCGTCAATGGCGAAAGGTCGCTTGTGGATTTTCATTTCTTTGCTCCGGTGTAAAGACAAAGCGCGAGTTTCATCATAAAATAACTCTCACTAGGTTCCTTTTATGTTCCTGCTATATGCGGGATAGCGCGTGCGTTTGTAACAGCGTGAAATATGTATTTATTTTAGCTTAAAGAAATATACATTTTTATTATTAATTAAATGAATTATATTTTCATTTCTCCGCCCTGCAAACACAAACATTCGGCATTCGATTCCGCCACTTAGTACGTTATATAGCGAATTCGTGTAGAAAGTGATAAACAGAATGTCTAGACACTACGTTCACTCTGCCAAAACTGCAAAACATACTATAGAAATACCATCAAAAGCTACCAACTAATCATATGTACCAACAGAAATCACAGATTTTTCAATATAAAATATAAAAGGACAGTTCGATAACATAGCCAGTATTGGGGCCGATTTCAATTTCCCGTTTATTTCCTCCCGCTTGTGTTCCAGCGTATGTCAGTTTGTCTGTACACATTTTTGTTGAACGGAAGTTTAGTTATACTTTTGATGAAGCGGAAATGGTTTTGACTATTGATTACTTTATTCAAGTTATTTCCGGTTCCGGATTATTTTTGAAATGTAGCTATTATACAAATTTACTTACGAAACACAGAATGTTAAGACATATTTAGATGGGACTTAGTGTTAAGACACTCCGTACCACCCAAATTTTGAAATATGGCATATTGGATTTAACACCGTATGTTGTCTTGTTACTTCAGCGAGGTTTTATGTTTCTTAGTCCAATCAATAAAAATACTTTTAAAATGCCTCTAAATGCAATATATAATGTTCCTTCTTAAAAATTAGACATGAGCCCACAAAACATCACCTTCAGTAAATAAATCTCAACTCAGGCTGACAATGGCAAAATAATAACTTACTTATAAAGATTACCAAAGAATATTAAACAATAACAGCCTAATGTTCAATTCATAGAAATAATTAAAATTAACGACTTCTTGTGTTAAGTTAAAAGCTCAGTATAATATTTTCAATTTTAAACCATTGTGATGCAAAAGGACAGGTGCGAACTCTTCGCGCCATGGTTGTGGAGATATGGGGTTGATTCTCGTCCGAGGAAATGCTTCACGCTGAATCCCACATATATGTGCTTTAGTGAGGAGCAGAGGGATTGAGCTCCTCCACTCAAAATGAAATACCTCCAGAATTCGGCAGACATTGTCTTGGGAAGTAAGTGTTTTACACTAGGTTCCCAGGTTCCCTCTGCCTATCTTGCTATGTGTAGGACAGTTAAATTCACCGAAATTAAGCGGCGTAGCGGTGAAATATGACACGTTCTCGGATGCTATAGGGCAGCACTTAAAGATATCCAGAAATCGCTTTGTCTAGTTTATATTTTCCTTTACTACTTAAGCTAATTTTCCATTGTTTTCTAAAAATAACATTTTCATATACAAAAAACTACCTCACTTTGTTAATAGAGTATTTAACCCCTTTATTTGCCTTCAATCCTAAACAATAAACATTTCATATGTGCGTCGTTAAATATGCGCTCTTAGCATACGCAAACACTATCTGTAAATATGGTGTAATTAGAGAAATTTACTTCAAAGTGTGGAGCCATGAACGAGGTGTGACGCAACGGTACAGCGTATAACTCTAAAAGGAAAGGTTCTAGGTTCAATTCTCACTCGCGCGGGAATTAATTAAGTTCATTTCATCACTCTGGTAAAAAAAAAGGTGCGGTGTTGAGTGCCACTACTCAACTAGGAAAATTAGGATGAAACTGGTATACAGACTCCGTCAACCCTAGGTTGCAACTGCTTCTGCTAAATATGGGAAACATGACGCTAATTTGTTACAACTATACAAAATATTCAACTTCCTTTATTTATGATATTAATAGACACTCAAATTTTCTTTTACTCAGATATTCTAGTAAGTCACAAGCAACCCAAATAATCTCGTAAATCAAAACATTATAACCAATTTCCTAGCTGCAGTACGCTCGTTTCATAGCCGTAACGTATCTCCATATGTTTGCCTCACAAATTGTCACTATACAACTGTACCTTAACAAGTGGGTATACACTGACTTGCAGAATAAGGGAATACGAAATGACTTAAACCACATGGGCTGATGTTTGATTATTAAAGTGCTGGCTTCACTTGTGTGTTAATCTGGGACTTCGAAGACAGAGGCCGTGGGTTCAATCTCACCAAAATTTTAAATTGATTTAGTAATTTTATACTTGTGTAAATAAATATAGTACTGATAAGTAAGTAAATTCATGAACATTTTTGTACAACAAAAAAGTATAAACCCATATTTTAACCCTCCAAGTGCTTTTACCTCTAGGCTGTAGGTTGTTGTCACATAATGCTTAGAAATTCTTATAGATCTGTGACTTATATATTTAACTAGCGAACGCGCGCAGCTTCGCCTGCTTATTTGTACCCTTAGGGGTGAATTATAATTAATCATAAAACACTTGTAACATAAAACAATGAAATTATTTAAAGTTTAAATTTCAAATTTTATAAAATTCGATTTAAAGATTTTTCCATACAAACGTTTAAACCCTTATTTGCATCCTTAGAGGGTGAATCTTAGAAAACCATTAAACACATGTTCAATTAAATATTTTTTAGAATCCAAATTTCAAATTTTATAAAAATCAGTGGCGATTTAAAGACTTTCCATACAAACTTTCAACCCCTTATTGGCACCTTTAAGGGGTAAATTCTAAAAAACTGTGAAACACGTGTTCAATTAAATATTTTTTAGAGTCTGAATTTACAATTTTATAAAAATCGGTCCAGATTTTAAAAAAAATCCATACAAACTCAAAATCCCTTCTTAGTGGATGTCCAGATTACGAAAGTAAACATCTGTCCAAATTTCACGTTTTTACCATGAGCGGTTACGGCTGTGCGTGCGTCTTACCTCAGTCAGTGAGGACAAGTCCTTTTATATATATATATATATTCATAACAGGAATAACATAATATATATTGATATCATATTACTGACTGGCCAAACGCCGCGCTATATCTTGTTACCACAGCAGAAAATAATTCATTGCTTTAGAGTAAGACACACTGTGCCTCAATTACAACTAAAATTAGCACCAATATTACTTTATAATATATTGCATTTGATATCGGATTATTACTCGCTTAGCCTTTGCAGCTCCAGTAAATAATATTAATTAACCAAGTTTCGGTAAACTTAGTCATTTCCCGGAAATACTAAATCGAATAAATTAGAATAGTATGGAGATTTCGTACCAATAATTAATTTTAATACGTTAATGGAATTGTATATTACATTAAGTAATTTTCACAAGTAAATATGTAACAGAACGCTATTTATTCATTCTACACATATTTATGTATTCCTTTTCTATACAAAAGTAAGGTTTCGATAAAATAAGTGCCAACTATATAAAGACATATAGAAAGATGACCTGTTACTATAAATACCCTACTCTCTCTATAAACCATAAATATATGGATGCAGCAGTGTAGCGGCACGGGCGTCTGGTAACAAGGAAACCGCTACTGTAATGTAGTTCCACCACTTAACACACAATGACAGTCGTGAAAATTGGGCGGAGAACGGAGTTTCTTAACACTAGGATTCCCTCTACCTAATCTCATATACGTGGAATACAAAATGAAGCTAACTAAACATAAATATAAAAAATAACATTATTAATAAAAAAATAAATAAATAAGCGTACACTTCACATGGCCTGCAGTGTAGTGAGCTCGTTACACACAAGGGCTGCGCAAATAGAGGGAGCCGTTTTTCTCCACATTGACTCAATTGTCTTTGTCTCATCCCTCCGGGCCCCTAAATGATAGTACCCTTTGTAACAAACAAGGTATATTAGGGTCTAAATTTTTCTCTTATCGTCGTCACTCAGATTTCTGATCCAATTTAGTTATATGGAATGTAACAGATGTTACCTTAAAAGGTAGTAGTTTGAGAATTTAAGCTAACTGATTAATATTTAAATATACGAAAACATAAAAGACCAGTCGTGGCGTAGGGACACAAAGTGTGACGGTAGACGCGACTGGTCGTGGGTTCAATCCACACTAGAGGAATGGAAATATTTATTTAAATTTATATTTGGTAACGAGGCAAAGAGTGGCGTTGAGTTCCGCCACTAAACACGCAATGATTCCAGATTTCAGTGAATTCGGGAATTAAAGTGTCTTAATGCAAACGGAGTGTCTTAACATTAGGTTCCCAGGCTGTAAGTGTATAATATCAAATATAACTTATTCTAGTGGGAATCGAACCCCTGAGCTACGACTGGCCTCAAACATAGATAACATATTAATATAACAATCGTTTAAGATTTCAACAGTGCCGTCGGCAACTGACGTCACAGTACAAAGTTCTATCACCGTCTACAATCTTTGTAAGTGTTCCCAAAGTTGTATACAAATACAATAGGCGAGAGTTACTGAGATATTTGTTCTTTACTTAATATAAGCTTCTCAATTGTTTATTACTGGTTTTTTTTCATATTTAATTCTAATGTTTAAAAGATTATTTAAAATTTCAAGCTCAAATTATATTTGAAGCGTCGATTGTGGATTCGATTTCCGCTTGGGGTTTTCTTTTCCTCGCTATCATGTATGGATTATTTTATTATTATTACCTATATATATAACAATGATTATATACATAAATTATAAACTGTCAGTATTAAACAATTTCTACCTATTTAAAAAACATCAGATTAATAGCTGATACTCCAGTCTTAACTATTTAAGAACTAAATCTTAAATACGTCTTTGACACATTTTACACTTTTAGTATTTAATCCTTCTGATTTTTTTTTATTTCACGCTGTATCCTGCACATAGCAGGATAGGCAGAAGGGACCTAGTTTTAAGACACACCGATCTAAAATAAGACACTTCCGTTCCCCCCTTGCATTTACCTTCATTAATAAAGGTCAGTAAAGAATATTTCGATACTTAATTTGACTGTATACCCTACTATATAATTATATACAACTTGCTACTAATGTGTAAAGAAATAACTTTAATCAACATGTAAATTTAAAGTTTCTTAACCAATTTAAGCTTTTCATCAAGAACTTTGCGAGTTTCTTCCAGTGACTACAGTTGCCAACTTTGATTGCGTTTCGCGAGCAGGTGTGACTGGATCTAGAACTTAATGGAACATTATCAAGATAGATTTATGTAGAGCTATTTGATGTTAATTGAAGTTAAAGGTCATTGGTTAGGGTTATTTAATATTAAATCAACTGCACGTTATGTCGCGCCCACAGTAGTTTTGGCAGAGAGAGCTTAAGAAACTCCGTTCCCCACTTTCCGCCGTATTTAGGAGTCATCCTATATGCTGTTCCCGTAAAAGGACCGCAGTCGCTTTCACTGTGTATTTTTTTTTGAGACCAATCATGGAGTCACACGCTTGTAGGTACGCTAAACAAGCAAGCGACTGTAAGCACGACAGGTGGTGGGTTCGATACCCACTCTAAAAATTAAATATTTAACAATTTCATTCTCTCGCTCTGCCGACGAGACAAAGCGCAGCGTTGAGTTGCGTCACTCAACACACAATGGCTCCAGAATTTGTCGAAAATTGGAAAACGGAAATAACTTAATAAGTGATCGATGCGTACTTTAAATTTACAACTCTAGGTAGATTTTAGTTTCAATTTGGTCTTAATAACGTTTGTTATACATTTATAATATATACAAATAACATTTCAGGTACACCGCTACCGTGCTGTGACACACTCATCTTGTAAGTATTATAATTAAAAAATCTTTATATCTCTTTTAATAGCGTTATAAAATGGCAGTAGCAATTATTGCCTTATCCATACCTATATTATAAATTTGAAAGTAACTCTGTCTGTCTGTCTTTTATGCAATCAGGGCCAAACCGCCTATTTCATTGTGATAAAATACTCATATAGAGATACATGAGAGTATTGGGATGAACATAGGATACTTTTTTTCTTATATTTGTAATATTATCGATATGTACTAATATATTCAAATTAATTTTAATTTGACATGCAATTTATTCCGCCATGTTAATAACAATCGTCTCTACACGACCGTTCCTAAGTAACGGCTTGTAAAGTTTGTTCTTTTAAGAAAACGTCACCCAAAGTGAGTTTGCTTAACACATCTCTATTGAAAACTAAAAATAATTTCATAAATATATTTAATAAATATTCGTATGGTTCAAGTGGGCGTAGCCGCGTTCGGGTCCACTAGTCTTATATATAATTACTATAATAATATTTAGAACAATTGAACCACTGGGCAAGGGGTACTCTGTTAACACTGGGTTCCCTTTGCCTAGCCTGCTATATACGTATACGTGATGTTAAGAAAACAAGTCGAAGGTGCCTGACTGACTGAAGGAATTTAGTTTTGAATTTCTCCATTCTCCACTTCCTCTCCCAGCATCTACTGCTACACATTGTAAAAAGAACAATGATTAAAAACGATCGGTATCTCACTCACATCCAACGCAAGTACAGACTTATATTTCAAAAAATAGTATACACTTATTTTTTTATTTTCACCACCATATCTCCTGTCTGTCGTGTTTGTGTAAAGCGTCGTAACGTTGTTGTGAGTTCGATTCTTAGACGGGAGAAAAAAATAGTTTTATTTCCTGTCTCTGGTGACCAAATGAAGCGTTGGTTAACTTACACGCAATGTCTCAAAAATATGGCGGAAAAACATTATGTCTAACACTAGGTTCCCTCTGCTATACGCGGAGTACACCGTGAAGCTGAAATATTACATATAATTTGTATATTTAAGGTATACCTTATCTATATTATTTTAGCGCATAGAAGAATTCCTTTGTAATTTGACATTGGCGAAGGTATTTAAATTAAATTTCTTCATAAAGTAAAATATGTAATTAATCTCGTAGCACTTTTATTGGAAAATTCTTATTGATACTCAAAATTGAGGAGATCAGTTGTGGGCCAGAGGCACATACGTGTGACTATTAGCGCGACAGGCTATGGGTTCCGATTCCCACTCGAGGAAATGAAATATATACTACTTTCTTTTTCTCATTCCGTACCGAGGCAAAGTGTGGCGTTGAGTTCCGCAATTTAATAAAGTTCGGCGGAGAGAGGTGAAAGGAGTGTCTTAACACCATACGGTTCCTCCTACCCACTCTGATATGGTCATAGTCATAATAAAATCTGGTTAAAGCATCAATACACCACAAACTCAGTGTCCTGTCTCTCATTCTGTATAACCGAGTGTAAATAGCTTTCGAACCTAGTAATTGTGCTTTCTGAAAAGATTTTTGGTTATTTTCAACCGATTTCAAAAAACGGAAGTTAAAAGTTAGATAGATATCGATTAGAAAATGGATATTTCCAGTAATAATAAAAATAATTAACCATAATATATTAAAAAAAAATTAACTGATTTTAAGAAAATTGGACTGTTCCCTATAGTATCGTCATAAATATATGATATTCAAGATAATAATACACTAACTAACTCAGTTACAATACTCCACTAACTAACTCAGTTAACCTGCATGTCACTGGCAGCTGTCAAACAGGTCACACTCCGCCAGAAGCTGAGTGAATGAGGCTTTCATATATATTAGTTTGTATTGTATTGTGTTGCTTAAAAAGATATAATGAAAAAAAAACAATTTTATAATTGGAGACGTTGTGGCAAAGAGGCGCTTCTGGCTATAAAATGTGACGAGTGGATTCGATTTGCACTTGTGGGAATGAGTTAAAATAATATTTTAAAAAATGAGCCATAGGAGAGAAACAAGAATATCTTAACACTAGATTCCCTCTGTCTACGCTGCATCCCGCATATTGCAGGGTGGGCAGAGGGAACCAACTGTTAAGACACTCCGTTCTCAGCTTTTCGCTTTTCGTTACATTAATAATCAAAACCACATGCTATCGTAACAAAAAACAATAACATTTACTTACATTTAATATATACAAACATACATACATACCAACATATAAAGTAACAATAGTCCCACAGCTTCGTAACCTACGAAGCACTTTGCCAGATTGCGATTTTGACCTGACGTGAAACGGATAGTATTTAAACGGAAGTGACTTTTGATATATAAGAAAATGCAGTTTCATTTAAAATCTAATAACTGTTGAGTATTTCAATATGACATAGAGAATTCTGATGGCGAAGTCGGTTCGATTCTCTTTTGAGAGATGTTAAAAATATTAATATGTATCTATGACAATAAATCTAGATAAGTGTGACCTATATTATCCTAATAAAATTAAACAAATTAAAAAAAATTAGGGTGTTGGCCACGCTGGGAACTGGATAAGTTTCTACTTCAATTGAATTTAATCCACAATCATTGTGGGTTGAATTTCTACCCAGAGGAATAAACTACTTTCATCTCCTCGCTCTGGTAACAAGAGAAAACGCGGCGTTGAGCTCCGCAGATTACGAGACATAACTTTACTAATGTAAAAAAAAAATCATGAAAACATCCTCATAAATAGCAATAAAACGCTGTAAAATGTAAAACTGCGGCTTCACTCCAAACCTATTATTGTCGCATCGACTATAAAACGTTATTTAATTCGCAAGTGTATACATAACGCGACCGCACACCGTTTATAACAAGGCGGCATATGCTGTAGCTCGGGTCCATACATACATACAAACATACATACATTATAATTTATATGTATGGGCCATACATACATTGGTTTGAAATTGACCTTATTTAATATAATTGGTAATTTCGTTTTAATACAACGAATCATTAAATTTTAAATGAAATTCGTTGTGATATGTGAGTTTTAAATGTGTTTAATATGATGGTTTTTCGATTACATCAAAAATGTTGTGGCAGAATTGAAAAATATTTGCTTGCATGGTCGTGAGTTCGATTTCCGTTAGGCAAAAGGCCTCGGATGCTGCCACTTAGAGTAACGGCAAGTGACTAGAAATGAAAATTCAAAATTACAAGATTAAAGTCAATAACATTGTATCTAAAGTGTACTTAAGGTAGCCTTCATACATATATTTATGTAATTCCTGCCTGAAATATCCAATTCTACTCTTACTTTTATTAATATTTCGAATTCAACGCTGAAATAATAACCTGTACGTATGTCAGTTATACTTCTTTTTCACGATGTATCCCGCATATAGCAGGGTAGGTAGAGGTTCCGTTGTTGACAACCTTGTGTTAAGACATTCCGTTCCCAACTATCCTATCGATAACGTCGTGTCTGGTCTTGTTACCAGAGGAAGGAAATAAGAATATTTCTTCCCCTGAGTAGTAATAGAAGCCCTCATTACTGCTCCATGGCGGTCTTTGTCACGGATTTAAAAAAATATTATTAATATTATTTTTTATATTAAAATATAATTATAGCCTATACTTATGCATAGGCATAGAACAGAAAAATACAAAATATGCAAATTTCATATATTTCTAGACACATCCAGTATATAATTTTGTCGTGACGCCTCGTTTCGTATTTACGGCAGGTGTTCTCTAGACCTTAAGTAGGTCATAAAAAATTTACAAGTAAGAGTACCTTTAAATTTTCGAACGCCCTTAAGAGCTGAAGACAATTATTAATAATTGTGTATATTTATGGATTTTTTAGCTTTTTCACGCATAACAAGGTGGGCAGAAGGAACCTAGGAATATAATATGTATTGTTTCATTATGCAATGTTAAAGAAGCATATACTAGGGACTTGGTATATTGAAGGACGGAAATGAATGACTTATCATTTTTTTTATTACATAGTTTATTTAAAACTTATACTATACAGGCATTTACTTCATTATCATTATTTCACAGATTACTTTGTAAGAAACATTAAATAACGTTGTTTTAGCCAGCTTTCATATACAAAAGGTAATCTCAGCCATCTTAACAGGCACTAGCCAGGCTAGGACTTCTAAAATATTCACTTCAATCGTCTAGGACTCAGGCTTTGTATATACGATATACGTATAACGTAATACCTACGTTTGTAATTTGTATGGTAAGTACACAATGTATGGTCATTTTATGGTCTATTGTTTGTTTCTAGACATTATTGTTTTCTAAAAAGATAAGATAATAGATAGATAATAACGATTTTCTTTAACGAGAATCGAACCCACAGCCATCACGTGGTACTTCTGAACTATACCAACTTATCTTTATTAAAAATCGTATAAACAATATTTGTTATTCTTAACTTTGATATTCAGTTAAGTTCAGTTATTTGCACGTGAACATTGTACACTAACATTTTTTTAAGTATTTTAAACAAAACATCTATTGTATTTATTTAAAAATGAAATTCATTCCGCTTTGTGTGGGTTGATTTTGTTTTAAAAATATCTCCACTATCCGATGCATTTGAAAATGTATATTTAAAATGTTAGTTTTGCTTTGAAAAATATTTTTGTTGCAATTTAGTATGCGAAATGTGACGGTGAGTTCGGCCACTCAATGTGCAATAGAATGAAGGAAAGAAGGGAGGAACGGAACGGAGTGTATTGATACTAAGCTACCTATCTTGCTTCCCGAGATAAAACGTAAATCTTAAATGCATATCAAAAATATAAAAACAAATAATATTAAATTTCAAAAATTTAAGTTTAACTAACTGTGTCGAAAATCTAAAAAAATCTGTAACTATTAAAAAAAGGGTGATTTTGAATAAAATAAAAAAAAAGTTATTTTTAAATCTCCAGTTGAAAACAAATAAATCACAAATCTGTTATAAAAATACCTTAACACATATCAATTGATCAATAAAGTTTCAATTAACAATATTGACGAATGTAGCGCGTCTACTAATTAAATTTGAATACGGCAGAGAGGTACCTTATATCTGTGAAATCTTTATAAAGTTTGCTAAAAGACCTGTCTGTCAATATAGTATAACTAACATTAATTCATTTCTAGAATGTAATCAGAAAGCGGCAGTGGTAGAATTATTTAGAATTTAGTTACAAAAAGTTAATACGTGTAATGTTTCTTCTTTCGTAATAGTATAGACTAGGATAGCTAGAGTAAATTGACATGAAAAGTATTAAACGCGCGCAAAATTTATGTATATGTCCATATGGCATGCGCTTGTCAGGCGTTGAACGCGCGTTGCCGCGGCTGCCAAGGTTGAGTGATATTAGTCGAAGATGAATGTAGAAACAGTTTTAACGGTGATTTTATATCGACTGCAGAAACGACGCAACAGAAGACGGAGATATTGGATCCACCCAATTTTGTCACGCAGACTGACTGAAAGCCAGTACATCATTTACGAGTGAGAATTAAATTATTGGGTCTTAAATAAGTCAGTCTCTTTAAGTATCTATTTGAATAATGCCTACTTGTCATTTCCCAGATCGTAAGACGTCCGTGTTCACGCATGCAGCGTTCAACGCGCGCCGTATAAAGACACGCGTTCGCATATGTACCTACGCTCTGAATCATATGCTTGTATTTGTAAAGGCGCGTTTTCAAAACACGCGTTGAGCGCTTGTCATCTGGACGTGCTCTTATATTCGCTCTGTTTTGCTCGCTGTGGTTGTACAAAAAAAATTAAACTCTTCCACTTATTAACTTCTTGTGTAGATTTAAAAAACTTCTAACAATTGACGAAACTTAACGCCGCAACTAAATAATTATAGGTACATTTTTCCTTTAATTCGAAACGCTATATTGAATTCCACTTTATATTAAATTAATTTGTACCGTCCTTATCGACGCAATCCTGTCATTATATTGCTTTTTCATCTACTTGGAGAGGCTTATATTTTTTTATTAAAATTTAATTTAAATTTATTATATTTGTAAGATTTTTGTAGGTAAGTAAAATTTTATTACTTTTGCTTATTCGAGAATATAGATGTTAAGTGGCGGAACTTTGGTAATGTTTAAATGTAAAACTTTTGATAGTTCAAAATAGTTCACCTTATATAACATTGATTTAAGCCTACAAATACCTTAACCAATATGAAACGAAAACAGTGATATCACAACGTTTTCCATTTTCCTCCTAACTAAGACATATTACGCTGACCGACGTAACTCACCACCGTACTTTGTCTAAACAAACTGAGGTTACGCGAAATATTTAAATTAAAACACGTGAAATAAAACGACCACCCGCAAAATGTTAAAAAATGTAATAAATTTCCGAACAAAAATCGAACCCACGACTATCGTTCTATACAGTTCCACTGTCCTATGTTGTCGTATCATTAGATCACAAATATTACACCATTTGCTCGTTTCTTCAATATACCTGCTAGTACCTTCTTTAACAACATTCCTTTAGCTATTACATTATATCAGTTGGATTTATTATCCACGCGATGCTATATTTTCGCCTTCATTTTGTTTATTTTGTATAATTTTGCTTTTCGTTATTTGAGTATCTAATAAAGTCTTTAAAAAGAATTAATTTTGGACGTCAGACTCCTATAAGATTCTTGTTGGTAATGTAATACACGAATATAACTTTAAAGCATTAAAAATCCAGTCAATTATCAGTCAAACTCGCTCACTCAGTCTTTTGTACCAATTTTGGCATTGTAACTCAACGAGAAGTACTAATAAAAGCTTACAAATTTCATTTTACGAGTGTATACACTCATTTTAAGTTTTTAATATTTTCCTACTTTCAGCCGAGTTCAGTGTGAAGCTAAAAAATTAGCAATCGAAGTATTAATTGAATGACTCTAAATATCATATTTGTACGAAATAAATACATATCCCATACATTCATATTAGTAATCATTAGATCTACACATCGAGACGACAACGAATACGTTTTAATTTTCAGCTTCAACGAACTGTGTAATGTTATTTATATAGTATGAGGGCTCCCATAAATAAATTACAATTCATTAATACCACTAGAATTGATTTATACAGATATTATTTAACAGTACATTGTAAGCGTGACGGTTGAGGATTCGATTCCTAGATGCAGGAATAATTTATTTTTATTTTATTACTCTAGTAAATAGACAAAACGCGGCGTTGATTTCCACCACTCGACACGAAATGCAGTATTAATTAGGGGAAAAGTGGAGAACGGAGTGACTTTCAGCGTGAAGCTTTTACAGCGTGAAGCTTTTTCACTTACCTGCCTGCGATTTCACCAGCATGGTCAAATAGAAATGACTAAAGCCGCCATCATGTCTGAGATAGATCTTAAGATGCCGTTTTCAATCATAGATAGTTTTTGAATGAAAACCTCGTCTCAAAAGTGATCTCAGACTTGAGAACGGCTTATCAATACGGCCCTAAGAGTTGTGTATGACATTCGAAACTTACTAAGTGCCTAATTAACTCCATTAACGCGATGCGGTCGACCAAACAAACTCTTCAACTTTATAAATTATAAAGTTACATATTATAGTAATGTCTACAGATGATTTTTCGCATCAAGTAAAAATTGTATAAAATACAATATATCTACGTTGTTTTTACTATATGTAGTATAGATTACAAGCAACAGAAGGTACAAATTGGTTTCCAATACAATATTATGTGAGTAAGGCATCTATTTAAAAATGGGTCGTATGTTGACCTGAAAAAAATATTTTTGCATCAAAAATATTGAAATAGAGGCAGAATAGAATTTTTAAACACAGTAACACCAGTGCCGTAGAAAAAAATATTTAACTTTGTTAAAAAATAAACTTTTTATTCGTTAAATATATGTATTGGAATGAAATATTTCATAGTTTTATTTCTTCGCTCTAGTAAAGAAGCAAAGCGCAATGTTGATTTACTCTACACCTGCTTTATCTCAAAAATTAGACAGAGAATCGGGAACGGAGAGTCTTGACACTAGGTTCCTTCTGCATGCCCTACTAAGTCAGAAACTAAAATAAGGTTTTTTTTTAAGTTAGAATTGAACTCGCATCTTCTACATCAACGCTATAGGGTACAACGATGACCAAATAAAGCTATTTCCATATAAATGCTATACAAACCATTCATCAATAGCGATTTGTTAAAATATTCATTTTATTATAGCAATGTGCAAAATTCAGTTATAAATTTAGGGACGAAAGGCCGTAAAATTGTGAACGTTGTTTATGTAGGTATTTTTTTCTTTTGTTTTGTTAACTATCTCTATATATAAAATCCTGAATCCTCATACAAATTTATTAAAAAACAATTACATACTAATATACATCATTATTTTATCTATACATAATATATCTATACATAATTTTTTTAACGTCATTTACCGCCACTTCACTAAAATATTTATTTTTTTCAAGGCATTCGCCTCAGACTTGAGAAGAACTGGCGTAAGAGACTCGGACTTTTTATCTTAAATCAATTACTTACAAATCACCCTTAATTATTAGTAACAATGATACTATCGAAACAGACTGGAGCGAGCAAACGGGATATCTTATTAGGTTCCCAGGTTCCCTGCTACTCCCCTGCTATGTGGGGGACAACGCGAAGGTAAAACAAATATGACTAGTATTACAAATATGATTTTACTATCAGTCTACGCCAAATATCAGTAAAATTCAATTTTCCTAGTGCGAGCAATGATCCAAATGGCAGTTGACAGATGACTTGGTACGTCCTGATGAATGTCTGTACGACAAACGACATTCATCTATCGACTTCATGTCACCTAGTTTTATTCAATCAAAGGGTTAACGGAAATTTATAAGGGTAAGTTATTTTTAGAAACCCTCGCGATGCAAGGGCAGCGTGCGTGCTGTAAACAAGACGGCTGTAGGTTCCATTATCAGTCGAGATAATTAAATATTTGATATTTTCAATTCCTCGCTCTGGTAAGGAGGCAAAGCGCGGCGTTAAGTTCCGCCACTCCACACACAATGGCTCGAGAATTCGGAATTTTGTGTCCTTCAGATATAAACTATTTTTTATAAAATTAACCCCGATTGGCTATTAAAGTAAAAAAAAAATATTTTTTTTATAAAATGTAACAAATTAGCTGCATTTTATATGAGATTTAATCAAAACCTAACAAACATTTTAATTAAATGATCAATATCCAATGTAAGGCAATCAGTAAACAAGTACACAACATTCCTGTACAACAACAAACGTTAAATGTAATGAAATTTTAGTTATTTTTCCCAATTAAAGAGTTTTTTTTTTCAACAGAGAAAGTTATTGCCTATTTATTTTAGTACCTTTACGCTCGCTGTGTCCCGTATATAGCACGGGAGGGAACTTAATATTCTATTCAGTTCTCCACTTTCCACTCAATAAGGTATTTGTTATATTTACTTTTTTGTTTCATCCTTGTATGTAGAAAGAATCTAGTGTTATGACACTCCTTTCTATTCGCTCTGTCCATTCTAGAAGTAGAGACATCCACATGTAAGTTACGAGCACTTAGCATCTAACTTTGCCTTATTATATGGTAGAAATGGAAATAGTTTACGGGTATCTCCTGGATGGAAATTGAACCAGCAACCGCGTTTACTGTCAGAAGCTGTTCCAGTGCACCACTATGCATACTAAAATATTATATTTTTCTTTTCTTTTTAGGTTGCGACGACCTGCTTCGATATATTATCTATCTTTAGTGTTTATTTTATTTCAAAATTATCATAAATGAAAAAAAAGCATTCTATGCAGTAGCAATTACAAGTAGGTATACTAGGTAGCTAAGAGCATGTATTACCTGTTATCTACCGTTTTGAAGGGTAATACATTAAGGGAAATTGCTGCAACCGAAATTTAACGGCACTAGCGTATTGGTCTTTGGGTATGGTAATTTGTAGCTTTGACTTGACTACTTTAAATAGACATAGCGCGGTATTAAGTTCCGCCACTCAATACGTAATGTCTCGAAAAATTTGACGGGGAACGGGGAACCTGAATGACTCAAGACTAGTTTTCCGATGCAATTTTCTTAATAATAGTCTAAGTAGATCAGAGGTTCGATATTTATATATATATATATATATATATATATATATATATATATATGGGGCCAATTTTTAGGCGTAAACAAAAAATAATACAACAGCTTTCTTTAAATAATTCTGAATTTATACATAAATTCTGTTGGCCTGAAAGAGACCTAATTCTAACCGAATGTTATATTTGCAAACTTTCGGGTGTAACACAATGGACTACATACAATTTGAAAGAGCGACCACAAATTACTCTCAAATGGTCAACTGAATAGCATCAACTAATAATGGTTGCTAAAATCCGGCGTAACGAGCCTTTGCGGTACAACTTACTTATATAATATACTAGCTTTCATATGCGATTTCAATCCCATGGTTTTTTTTAGTTTCACGCTGTCTTCCACACATAGCAGGATAGACAGAGGGAACCTAGCAACCTAATGTTAAAACACTCCGTTCCCATTAAGACAATTCCGTTCCCCACTTTCTGCCGTATTCTGGAGGCTAAATGGAAATAATTAAGAGTAATATATGGCATTACATACTCTATCTAGGTCGTAGGTACAGTGGACTATATTGAAACGATTAACGTGATGTAATAGAGGTAGGCTATATAGCCTATATAGCCTATTGGATTTTTGGACTATCCAATACAAATAATTTTTATTAATTCCAATCAGTAATTTTCTGATATTAGCACGCTTAATGAAACAAATTCTTTAGAAATGTATTATATATTATAAGTATATATTTGTCGTTCAAACATTACACAGACCGCTGAAGCTGAAAATTACTCGGTATTTGCGATCTTTCTGATATAATTTGGTTGCTAACTGGATTTTCTCATTATATTTTTAAGTTAAATTTGCATTAATTTGTTTCTTGTTTCTTTTTTTAATTTAAAACTTTATTTATTTGACGTTGCAATTTTAGTGTTTCCCCAACCATTCATAATTTATTTTGAATTATCTTCTATATTTAAAATGTAATAAACAATAATAATCACTTCGTCTAGTTTTGGGGGTCAGCACAAGCGTGCAACTGTCAATGCTACTGGTTGTGGGTTAAATTCCCTTGTTCTGGTAACGAGGCAAAGCGCGGCGATGAGTTCCGCCACTCAATACGCAATGCCTCCAGAATTCCGCAGAAAGTGGGAACGAAGGTGTCTTAATGAGAATGAAGTATCTTAACGCTAGGGTTCCCAGGTTCCCACTGCCTATCCTGCTATTTGAGGGATACAGAATGATGCTATAAAAGAAACAAACAACTCGGTGATCCGTGATTCTGTTTCTACTTTTTGTCTACTTTGAAGACATTGCAAGACGGATGACGTGACGGATTACGGAAGACCAGTGGCCGCAGCTTCGTTTGTGTGGACTTAATTTCCTTTTCTACACTACTTTCTTTAGCTACCAGTTTTTATTAAAATTTAGACTTTGTATTATCAACATGGGGAAAGCAATGGATTTCATTTGATTTGGATAAAAAAGATAATACTGCATTAATACTATTATTTATTAACATTAATATCATTAATACTTTAGTTTTCACTAGAGGAAATAAGTTATTTTCATTTTCTGATAGGCAACGCGCAACACAAATGTACGGCCTACCTGCTGCAGTGTTTTCAGGTCTAGAGTCTCAAGGCCAGCAAAGCACCTGTATCTCGGTAAAAAACTTAAATTATGGCGTACAACTCCGCCTGAACTCAATACGCAACAATGTCTCAAAAACGAACGGAGTGTCAGGACACTGCTTGTAAAGTTGCATTTCTAATTATAATAAAAAGTATGATGGATTCCAGCTAAGTACTATTATTAATAAGTAGCTTATACTACAATAGTAATTTTCGACTGCGCTTTAATATTTCAGTGTCTCTAGCAGACATGAAATTTAAATATGCGAACGTTGAATACCTTATATTTTCTTTGTTAATTGAGTGTTTTCCGAATTATTTTTTTATATAATGATATTAATAACGTTAATAATAAGAATAAAATTTATTTTCTTTTGTTTAGTTGGACGCACAAATCTCAGGAATTCCGAACAAGAAAATCCATTTTTAGAGGTGGGATACTAGGCAAATCATGTTAGTCGTGTCGTTAGATTGTGTACCGTGAAAACGGGATCTCAAGATCGATCTCAAACTTGAGAGCGGGCCTTAGAGTGTGTTATATATATATATATATATATATATATATATATATATATATATATATATATATATCGTACAAAATATATAGTTATTAATAGCCGACCAAGCGGACGAAGCCGCAGGTATAAAAATGTTTTATACAATAAAAAACAAAACTAAAATTGTATGGAACTGCATGAGACAAGGTCAACAACGAACATTCAAGGAGAAAGTGAACAAACTCTTATCGAATTGTTCTCACAAACCTGATAAAGATATACGTGTACGAAAGTGGAAAATTAATAGAAAATTGTATTTATTCTATTCTATCTTCTTGAAATATACTTGAAATTTAAATAAAAGATTAAAATTAAATTTTTGAATTTTAATAGTTAAAAAGAATGTTTGATTATATAACAACTATGGAAAAAAAATTAAAACAAAGTCACTTTACTACTATAGACACAGTGAGGAGACTCCCTGCTCTTTTAAATTTTACGATAGATTTTAATGTGGTTTTCACTAATAGATAAAAAAAATATTTATTTACAAGGAATAATATAAATACAGGGTGTTATTGTAAACGTGACAGTTGTGGGTTCGATTAACACTAGAATTCATTTATTTATTTTCATTTCCTCGCTACATAGAGCGAGCACTATTCTCATTAGGATTACTAAAATTCGTTTCATACAGGGTCAAAAAGGGCAAATTCATTATATACTCAGAAATTTCTTTTTTGATAGAAGAAATTTTATATTATTTTTGAGCTAAATATCAGTAGAATACCTTTTGCCATTTTCTGTAATTGAATAAATCCCCCAATTGGGAGTTGACCCCTCAACGATCGTTTCCAGTCCGGCCTTCAGTGCCAGACCGTACGTGACTTGTTTATTTCTGTAATGGATCTATCATTTCCCATATGAAATTATAGTACAAGTTATTTTCCTTAATAATTACTTGCGTAGGTTTTGTTTTCTTTAATTACTTTTGGATATCGCGATGTTTGTAGGGTCGGTTCCACCGTAGCGTAGAGTGTGGGACTGTGGGACGTCTGGCTATAAACACGATTGTTGTAGGACCGTTTTCGTTCCCCACATGATATCTTAAATTATTTATATAATTTATAAGCTCTGGTAGAATTAAAACCGTAGCGTTAAGTTCCGCAACAAAAACTTGGAGATTGGCTCACGGACTCATAACATTAAGGTTCCCAAGCTTACCGTGCGTCGAGGGAAAGATACTTGAGACTACAAATACAAAAAACTAATATCTACTATATTATGATAAATATAGGTAACCGAATATTTTCATGTACTATAACAAAAACCGAAAAAATCAAACGCAACCTAACCTAAATATGAAAAGGAAAAATGACCAAAAAAAGTCCGTATCAAAAATTTTTTGCAGCCATATCAGATATTTCCCGTTTGGAAAACCCGTCACTGCGATTTAACACTTGGGTGCCTTTGAAATTTATCCGCATTTTATCAATGGACAGCTCAAATCATTTTTGATAGCATATTGTATGAAAACAAACAAGAAAATGGCTGCTTAATCTGTAAGATTATTATATAGTAATGTTTCGAATTTAAAATTTATATATAAGTTCTTCTTGCCCCGCACATCGCACAAAGAAAACTTAGTTAATACACTCTATTTCACGGGCACCACCAAATTTGCGCGACATTTGTTTCTAGATCCTAGGAAATGAAAATAATTCATTCCCTAGATTCGGATCGAACCCACACACGTTGTGCCGCTGCGCCAAGAAGGCCTCCAGTATGTATTACACAATTATGGTTATTTTCTTGTATCGAAATTTGGGAGAAAAGTGTTAACACTACCTAATACTACCCTTGGCATATTGTCGAAAATTTGATTAAGACATACACACTTGGGCCCTGTCGTCCTAGAGGAAATGTCAGACTAATCCATACCTATATTATAAATTCGAAAGTAACTCTGTCTGTCTGTCTTTTACGCAATCAGGGCCAAACCGCTAATTTAATTGTGATAAAATACTCATATAGAGATACTTGAGGGTCTCGGGATGAACATAGGATA